>JASDQU010308766.1:34497-47071 GCA_032191745.1 Picea mariana
TGTGAAAATACTAGTGGGTAACACTGTCAGCTCTGGTCACCATGCCAAGGCAGTGTCCTCTGGTCAAACCTTGAAGTAAAAAGGAAAGAAAAGGTAATAAATAAGGAAAGAATAAAGGTAATAAGGGGCTTGGAAAAAATTGCATCAATGACAGGTACAACTCGCCTCCTACAAAGGCACCCATGGACAATACCTTCCCCTGGTATTCACTATGACTGGATATCCTTAAACCATATCATTTCATGTTGCATGGCTTGAATAATCTTCTTTGGAAACTCTCTTCTTCTTATGGATGCTGGCCCAATAGGTTATTCTGTCTCTTTCTTCAACTTTGTATAGTAGGTCAGTGTAATGTCTTTGAGCTATTATATGATATGCTAGGGGTTTTATGCATGTATTTGATAAATTTAATGATGAAATATGATTGACATTGCTATGATCCCAAGGACTGATGAGCCCATGGAGGGCGAAGTTTTTGATGTGCAGGACCATACACGATGGACAGGTACCAGTGGACCGGTACACATGGGGATATGATTAGCTCGGACCTCCATGGGGCTGAAGATCCCATCAGATGGTTGTTGGTATGGCAGAGATAGGACAATGTTATGATGAGCCTTTACACATTAATAAAGAAGGACGTTCCACCAGGGACACTTTGGCTGAGCCCGGCCTAGGGGGGATCACCCACTTCAGATGGAACGTTTGCCCCTTGATGGAAATGACGTCACCTAGGAGATCTGGATGTTATCTTGAGTGTGTGGCAGTGTGATGAGGCTATTGGCACGTTTGGCATCTTGGAGGAGCCCTAGAAGGGCTAACGTCTGACTTCTATATGCTGGATATGCCCAAAAAGGGACAATGTCTCCCTTAGAAGGGCTTGACGTCCCACCTTTTGCTCAATTTATGTCATTTATCTAGTAGTTAATGTAAAAACAGTGTAAATTTTGTAGTCGGTCTTGTTGGTTGTTTTAATGACCTATTTTGTAATTGAAAGGCCATAGATTGATATATATTGAGGATGTTTTTCCCTCATTTGAACATAACACAACTCACTCTCTTGTGAAATACTATATTTTGCGCCCTAGCTTGGTGTTTTTGGTGTTTTAAGTGAGGTGCAACTCTTCTTGGAGGATTTCTCTTGGCATTTATGGCATTTCTCTCATGGAAGGTTTACAACTAGGGTTTGATTATGGTTTCTTCATGTCATGTAAGTGAATTTTTCATGCAAAACTTCTTAAGTGAATGGTTGTAGACTTAATTTCTTACATTTTTCTATTATATTATTGAATCTTGAAACCCTAGGTAGCAAGCACACAAGTAGGTCATTGTTATATGTCCCCATGTTGAGAAATAATATTCAGCCATTGAAAGAAGAAGATATATCCTAGTCATTGCTACACTTTTCATTCTTTTTTCTGAGCTATTTTGAAGTTATAGGTTGAAAAGAGGAGATGTCCTAGGCCTAGTTGCACTACACCTAGGGTTTCACCTTCTAGGGTTTGAAGGCCTTGCTTTTGTAACACCTTCTCCCTTAAATTTATGCTTTGAAGCTAGTCGTTTTGCCAAGTGTATTTAGAGAAGGAGGAAGGAGCACGGGGCCTTGCTTAAGCAACACCGGAGTGAGACTCCTTCCCCTAGGGTTTTGATTCTAGGGCCCTGCCATTGCAGTACCTTGGAACCCTACCTTCCAGTCTCTAAGTTTGAATCCTCCTGAGACTTTTTTCCCTTGCTTTGACTCCATTTACCCTAAGGCACTAGTAATTTCTCCAACGTTGAGCTTGTAGTGTACAAAATCATCTTTCAAACTTTAAATATTTGAAACCCTAACTAACCCTAACACTGCTAACCTAGGCTGACGTCATACCTAACGCAGCAACCCTTTTGACTATTAAATAAGCAATTAAATTGATGACGTCAAGCATTTATTGAAAAATTATTGATTGAAAATACTGTTGGCTTGGTCATTTTTGCAGATATTGAAGAATTGATGATCTTGCATAGGCTATTTAGCAAAACGTTGTCTTCGTCTTATCTATTACATTGCTTATTAAATGAAATCGGATAGTTAAGAAGTACTAACCCTTTGAGTTATAGCCTGCAAATATACATATTGTGTTGTTATTATCTTGTTCCGAGCAGGTGTTTTCAATAGGGACTTCACTTCTTTATTGGCTGATTAGCCGAGCTATATGATACTGGTGGTAACCTGCGAGGAGGGAAATCCTAATGCTTGACCTTGTATCCATTGCCCCTTCAAACCCCAGGTTACCGGGGACGTCTCCCCTGGGCTAACCTCCCTAAATAGAAAGAACCTCCCCATTGAGGTGACATTGGGTGGGGAAGGTTCCTGTTTCGCCAGTTTTTCCTATATCCTTTAGCCTGTGACCTAAAATACAAACTGTGCGATAACATTTTGGCACTGTTGTTGGGGAACACTAAGTCAATCTTCCTCAATGACAAATCCTTTGTTAAGCCTTGCCTCAAAGACCTTTCTCTTACAAGCTTACCTGGCGACTCCACTAAGGCTTTATTCCCCTATTCTTTGATAGTTTCAGAAAAACTATCTGGCGACTCCACAAACCAAAAGAAGGTTCAATAATCCTCCTCTATCTTTCAGAAGGAAGTCTCCTACAAATTCACCTGTTGTCAAGTCACTCTTTGGAAAGAGACTTCCTTTAAACATGTCTACTTCTTAGAACAGTACTACAAACCCAATAAACAATCAAAGACAATAATCATCTACTTTGTTCAAGCCATTAGACATGTCAGCCATACCTGGCTACCCTAGGCAAATGCCACCCAAATATGAGAAGTGGTTGCCTAAGTTTACCGGAACTGATGCTACTAGTGCCGAAGAGCATATGAGTAACTTCTGGGAATTTTTTCAGCTTCACCCCATTAGTGATGATGCTGAGGACTTGGTCATGAAGTTATTCTTTGCTACCCTTTATGATGCTACAAGACGTTGGTATCTTGGCCTGCCTTATGAAGCATCAAAACCATGGATAGACTTGAGCAAATCTTCCTCAGAAGGTGGAGTATCAAAGAAGAACCGAACATGCTGCTCAGCCGACTAAATAGCCTTGCCAGGTGTGAGAATGAATCCATTCGGGAATTTCATACCAGGTTCGAAGCATTACTCCAACGAATTCCCCCAAGCTATCATCTGAAAGATGATTATCTTGTTCACATTTATACTAGATCTTTCAGTGGCCAATTAGGGTATCTTCTTAGAGACAAAGACCCTCAGTCCATTCAAGAAGCCCAAGAGCTTGCAACCAAGATTGAAGGAAATCTCCTTTCATCCAAGATTGAGCCCTTTGCCAACCCTAGGGGGAAAATAGACACCAAGCAGAAAGTGGTACACAATGCTGAGCCTACTTTGGATCTTTGCACCAGTATCAGTAAGCTACAAGATTCAATGGATAGCATCATGAAGAATCAATAAGAAATGATGAATAGGATCGTTAGACTTGAAAAGTCCCAGACCCAGGCACCTAGACCTCCATTCAAAGGGCCATTCCAGAAAGGATACCAAACTTACAAACCGAAGAATGAAAATGAAGTCCCTAATACTCTGTCCCCTACAAATGTAGTCGATGAAAATCCTTGGTGTCTGGAATTCAGTGAAGCACATTGGGAGAATGAGTGTCCTTATAACACCAGCCAACAACAAGTCAACAATATTGACTTCTTTTCAATCTTTCCTCAAATAAATATAACTGATATAGAACATAAACAAGCCCTGAAGGAAGCAGCCAGAGCAGCAAGATTAGCAATAATTAACAACTTGGACTAGGAGTCACGAGAAAATCTTAAAAATCAAGAAGTCCAAGTATACCGGGGAAAGAACCCGAAGAAAATTGCAACTGATCAGCCAAAAACTCCTGAGGTTC
The DNA here is from genome assembly GCA_032191745.1 of Picea mariana. Lineage (NCBI taxonomy): Eukaryota > Viridiplantae > Streptophyta > Pinopsida > Pinales > Pinaceae > Picea > Picea mariana. The sequence continues at coordinate 38,397 of JASDQU010308766.1, forward strand.
TTCCTCCCAAGATGTCCAAAGCTGATAAGATTACCCTTGATTTTGACTTTGAATGAGTTTTGTCGAAGATGCATGTGAATGTTCCCTTAAAAGAAGCAATTAAGATCCCTTCTATTAAATAACGCTTCAATACCTTATTTTTGGGAACGGCTGAGCCTATGGACCCCCTGATTATGCTACAAGCTAACCATTTCAGGATCCAGTATGGTGAAAATCCACCTTTCTTCATGAATCTTATGATGAACAACAAATACCTTAACAATTTCATGCTGGATACAGGAGTTGGTGCAAACATGATGTCTCTTAAAGTCATGCAGCAAATGGGCCTGAAGGTAACAAGACCTTACAGAAATGTATGTGGATTTGAATCCAAAGCAATACCCACACATGGTGTAGTTGAAAATGTCGAAGTGCAGTTAAAAGAATTCCCCAAGAAGACCGTTCACATAGATATTATAGTCGTCGATATCCCGGATGTGTGGGGAATGTTGTTGTCTAGGAAGTTTGGTGCGATGATAGGTGGGTCCCTTGAGATGGATCTCACCTTTTTGTGGTTGCCTTTGAAAGAGGGAACAACAAGACACTTACTCAATGTGCCGATAACTGGAAACCATGTACGAGATGCCGTTCCTTTTGTAAATGAAGCGCAGAAAGATGTGATACAAAATCTTCAAGAATATTCTCCAGAAGATATGCCATTTTCTACAGAAGAAGACTTTGACCAAATTGAGTGGCCCAAGAAAGAGGAATATCAACAACTCCTAGATCAGTTTCAGAACAAAGAAGTAGGGATGGTGAAGATACTAAAAAGACAAAAGGATGAAGAAAATGTGCAAATCCATCCATCCCAACAGGAAGCCTTTACACCAAAATCCCACCCACCTCCCTCAGTACAGTACACCAGGGTTGTTCAAGGAACAACCAAACACAAGATCCAAAAATACAAGGAGGGGGAATTGGTATGGATGTGGGATACTCAGAAAGGAGAGCCAACTAATGTAAAAGGAAGTACACAATCATGGCTCAGACCTTTCAAGGTCAGGATGGAATCAGTGGATAACTCGTACTACGTGTCCACCTTGGAAGGAAGAAGGTGCCCATTACCCATCAGCGGACGCCTCCTCAAACCCCACCAAGGTGCTGGGACATGACTGTACAGGTAAGTATGAGTAGGTAGGCATTTTTTGTGTATTATACCATCTGCATTTCATGTTTGTTTCCTCATATGCATTCTGATTGCTTTATTTCATATGTATACATGTTATATTTTGTGGGGTGGCAATACCACCCCACCTTTGTTGCTGATGTATCTTTTCGAGTGTGAGAAGGTCTGTAGGTTTATGCCAGAGATGTTGAGGTTCTCATGCGCTCTATGGTGAGCACATGTCCCCGAGCTGGAGCCAGATGTTATCCCTGATTTCTAGGGATAACTAGGAGATCATGTCTCAAGGCCCATAGGTCCTAGACATGGAGTACCGAGAGCAGGATTGACCTGAGCATGGCCTTGGAGGGCCCATCCTTCTTCTTCTTCTCCAGATTTTTCCTATCAGTAGCAGCAGCATCCATCACCATTGGCTTAGACTTGCATCAGAGAAGACTCTTGCTCCATGAGGTAATTGGTCCAGGTATCATGGTATGTGTCATGTTTGATCATTACAATTTTCTTATATATGCATCAGGTTCCTTACATTTCTAACAACTGCTTGGATCTTACACTAACCCACTTGACCATTGTTGGGGGGACTAACGTGGTGCCCTAGCAAGATGGTATCCATGGGTTTTGGTTAGCCACCAGGGGGGACTTGAAGAGCCATTGTCCGCTCCCACCATACAATCATTTTACATCTTATCTCCCATACATCCATCCCATTCCCCTAGTCTAGGAATTTGGATGACCTATTTGAGGGGTTATACTTGGTCCTATGGGAAGAAGGGGCTAAAGGCCCAGGGGGTAAAAGTAGTTGGTAAAATATAAAAGCCATAGGGAATAAAACCTAGAGATGCCTCGCCCAGGGACCCCCGAGAAGGCAATAAAAGGCCTCTCGATAAGAAACAAAAGGGACCCAAAGAAAAATAATAAAACAAGACCTAACCAAGAGGATGGGAGGTCTCATCACGAGCCGGCCCATTATGTTCATAGGTATCTAGTGGTATGACATTGACATTATCTATTTCCCACGCCAGGGAAATGACCTTTGGTTGCATGGCCAAGGGAAAGGGTGTCTCATCACGAGCCAGCCTTATCATTTCTACAAAAATACTAGTGGGTAACACTGTCAACTCTGGTCACCATGCCAAGGCAGTGTCCTCTGGTCAAACCTTGAAGTAAAAAGGAATGAAAAGGTAATAAATAAGGAAAGAATAACGGCAATAAGGGTCTTAGAAAAAACTTCATCAATGACAAGTACAACTCGCCTCCTACAAAGGCACCCACAGACAATACCTTCCCCTGGTCTTCACTATGACTGGACATCCTTAAACCATATCATTTCATGTTGCATGGCTTGAATAATATTCTTTGGAAACTCTCTTCTTATTATGGATGCTGGCCCAATAGGTTATTCTGTCTCTTTCTTCAACTTTGTATAGTAGGTCAGTGTAATGTCTTTGAGCTATTAGATGATATGCTAGGGGTTTTATGCATGTATTTGATAAATTTAATGATGAAATATGATTGACATTGCTATGATCCCAAGGACTGATGAGCCCATGGAGGGCAAATTTTTTGATGTGCAGGACCATACCCGATGGACAAGTACCAGTGGACCGATACACATGGGGATATGATTAGCTCGGACCTCCATGGGGCTGAAGAGACCATCATATGGTTGTTGGGATGGTAGAGGCAGGAAAACGTTATGATGAGACTTTGCACATGAAGAAAGAAGGATGTTCCACCCAGGACACTTTGGTTGAGCCCGACCTAGGGGGGATCACCCACTTCAGATGGAATGTTTGCCCCTTGATGGACAGGACATCACCTAGGAGAGTTGTACGTTATCTTGAGTGTGTGGCAGTGTGATGAGGCTATTGGCACGTGTGGCAACTTGGAGGAGCCCTAGAAGGGATAATGTCTTACTTCTGGATGTTGGATATGCCCAAAAAGGGTCAATGTCTCCCTCATTTGAACATAACACAACTCACTCTCTTGTGAGATACTATCTTTTGCGCCCTAGCTTGGTGTTTTTGGTGTTTTAAGTGAGGTGCAACTTTTCTTGGAGTATTCTCTTGGCATTTATGGCATTTCTCTCATGGAAGGTTTACAACTAGGGTTTGATTATGGTTTCTTCATGTCATGTAAATGAATTTTTCATGCAAAACTTATTAAGTGAATGGTTGTAGGCTTAATTTCTTACATTTTGCTATTATATTGTTGAATCTTGAAACCCTAGGTAGCAAGCACACAAGTAGGTCATTGCTATATGCCCCCATGTTGAGAAATAATTTTCAGCCATTGAAAGAAGAAGATATAGCCTAGTCGTTGCTACACTTTTCATTCTTTTTTCTGAGCTAGTTTGAAGTTATAGGTTGAAAAGAGGACACGTCCTAGGCCTAGTTGCACTACTCCTAGGGTTTCACCTTCTAGGGTTTGAAGGCCTTGCTTTTGCAACACCTTCTCCCTTAAATTTATGCTTTGAAGCTAGCCATTTTTCCAAGTGTATTTAAAGAAGGAGGAAGGAGCATGAGGCCTTGCTTAAGCAACACCGGAGTGAGCCTCCTTCCCCTAGGGTTTTGATTCTAGGTCCCTGCCATTGCAGTACCTTGTAACCCTACCTTTCAGTCTCTAAGTTTGAATCCTCCTGAGACTTTTTTCCATTTCTTTGAATCCATTTACCCTAAGGCACTAGTAATTTCTTGAACATTGAGCTTGTAGTGTACAAAATCGTCTTTCAAACTTTAAATCTTTGAAACCCTAACTAACCCTAACACTGCTAACCTAGGATGACATCATACCTGACGCAACAACCCTTTTGACTATTAAATAAGCAATTAAATTGATGACGTCAAGCATTTATTGAATAATTATTGATTGAAAATATTGTTGGCTTGGTCATTTTTGCAGATATTGAAGAATTGATGATCTTGCATAGGCTATTTAGCAAAACGTTGTCTTCATATTATCTATTACATTTCTTATTAAATGAAATCAGATAGTTAAGAAGTACTAACCCTTTGAGTTATAACCTACAAATATACATATTGCGTTGTTATTATCTTGTTATGGGCGGGTGTTTTCAATAGGGACTTCACTTCTTTATTGGCTGATTAGCCGGGCTATCTGATACTGGTGGTAACCTGCGAGGAGGGAAATCCTAACGCTTGACCTTGTATCCATTGCCCCTTCAAACCCCAGTTTACCGGGGACGTCTCCCCTGGGCTAACCTCCCTAAACAGAAAGAACCTCCCCATCGAGGTGACATTGGGTGGGGAAGGTTCCTGTTTCACCAATTTGTCCCATATCCTTTAGCTTGTGACCTAAAATACAAACTGCACGATAATAGGTCCCTCCCTAGGTGAGTTTTCACATGTTGTTGAGCCTCATAGGTGTTTCACGATTGCAGAACACAGTTAAGAAACCATGGTGATCAAGGAATAGGATAGATTCCTTGAGTAAAATCCATGCAATAAAGAATGCCAATGAAATAAAAGCATATGTAATTCTAGAACCACTGAATCCATATAGAGTAGATTTTCAAGGGCCAAAATTGGGGAAAGTTCCACTGCTCAAATGTGGAAATTATAGTGTGTGTGACCCAAATCAGTTCACAGAAATACAATTCGACAAGTATGCATGGATTTTCTAGAAAGAACATGGCATAGAGAAGGTGGACATTCAGAATTGGCTGATGCCCCTGTGAAATTATGGAATCCTTATGTTTCTCAACTCTCCCCATTTCGGTTGAGCCCCAACAGTTTAGGCATTTGTTTTCTTCCTCCTTACCAAACTATATGGAGGCTATATATGGAGAGATAATCCTTACCCCATTGACCATGATACAATACACAAAATTTCGAGTATTCCCACCTATGGTGAGGATCCAAAATTTACCATCAAGTAAAAATATGACACACAAGAGAAAGTAAACACCTAGTTTGGGACATGCAGTGGGAAGCATGGGGTTGTAATCCCCGAGATTCACAACACAATTACTAGCCATCAATATCATACAAAAGTGTCGAAAGGATAAATGTCCCAATATAAAATTTTCCAGAATGATGTGGTAGGGAAGTTCGATTCCATGTCTTAATAATTAGATTTACCCTCACTACCTTAGTATCCTCTTGATGAAAAACCTCTTTGCGATCGTGCAACCTCCTGGTCTAGGATCATTCATAGGAGTTGAAACATATTTTGGATCCTCACTAGATCCTCTCTGGTGCACACAATCCCCTTCATTTCCTTATGCAAGTCCACAAAAAACTTGTGGGTGCTTATACTAAACCCCTTTTACTCCCTGGTTTATACCACGGGCACTATCCCCTTTTCCCCAAACAAAATGGCATATGACCTTGGGATAGAACTAAGTGCTTAGATGAAAGGTACTATTAGGGGCTACGGGACTTTGACACTCCAAAGGATTCACCAAACAAAACACTCCAATCTCCCAGAGTGGTTACCAGTCAAACTAGGTCATAAAGGTGACATGACCGGTGGGTGTAGGTCCTCTCCCTATCCTTCCACTTATCCAACATCAATGGTTAGATTTGACTTGCCTGAATTGGACAACCTATAGGGATTATTGTCCCTCCACAATATACGACTAAGATCTAATATGGGACTCAAGGCTTCAGAGGTTTACATGACTCCAACACACAATGCCTCCTGGAAAACCGTGATCTGTGATTCACACTCCTTCTGTATTTAACAACTATGATTAACTCCAGGCTTTATAGCTTCGGGGTTCCTTGCTCCAAATGACCACCTCAAAAATCTTGAACACTCGAACATCGAATTGGCGAAGGATGAAGATCTATGACTGAGACTCCCATATTTGATCGACGACGAAGATTAAGTATGACTCTTCGAAGCTTCGAGGTTTCGACCACTCTGAAACAAATACCTACAAATTCTCCCAAGTAGTCGAAGTGTCATAGGGATTAACAATCAATGACCCTAATTCACTTTGTCACCTATGAATGAAATCTGTTTCAGGACTTTGGGTTTCAAGGTTTTCTCCTCTTGGAAACACAACGAGAAATCTTTCCTGAAGTGTCAAATCTGTGAATTGTGAGATCTAGAGATCACATTTTCCTGCGCTTGGATCCAACAAATTGAATCTGATCTCCTCTTGTCTAGGTTTGATCCAATGGCCCAGATCTGTTTCCAAATCCAATCAAACAACTATTGTGGTTTCTTCTCCTCTACATCTCCACTTACCTTCAATAAAGGAACTCTCAAAGATTTTGAAGGCTTGGCCTTTGATATCTCCTCTACAAGTTCAACTCCTCAAATCGACCTACACAATGTTCTTGAAAATCTAACTCTTGTTCAGAAATTGCACTGTGGCTAATTTAACAAAACCCTAGTTCTGGATATCCTCTAAAAATGATTTTCCAGGCAATTTAATGACAATGGAAGGGCCCCACTAGATGAAACCCAGTCCCTCGGATATAATTAAAACAACAGTTGATCCATCTGAAGCCCGATTAGATTTTTATCGGAGTTACAACTCGCCTCCTCAAGGCATCCACAAGCATGTTGGCAATTTTTTCCGGGGGAGTAAAATCCAAACAGAGCATCATAACAGAGTTCTGTAAGCTCCCTCATATTTTTTTTGGCCAAGGCCTATGTGACCATCCTACCCACAATCATCCAACATAATGTTTCGAAAAATCTACCTCTTGTTCAGAAATTACACTGTGCCTCATTAAGCAAAACACTAGTTCTAGAGATCCTCCAACAAACCCTTTTCCAAAAACCTGAATGAAAACAAATGAACCCAACTAGATGAAACCTGATGCCTCAGATCTAATTCAACAGATGGTTCATTTATCTGAGGCTAGGTTATATTTTTATCATGAGTTGCAACTCGCCTCCTCAATCCATTTAGGTACATGTTGGCAATTTAATCGGGGGGCATAAAATCCAAACCGAGAAGAATAAATGACTTTTGTAATATCCCACAAGTATTTTTAGATAAGATGCAAGGGACCATGCTAATCACAATTGTCCAATGTAGATTTCTTGAAAATCTACCTCTTGTTCATAAATTGCACTGTTCCTGATTAAGAAAAACCCTTGTTCGGGAGATCCTTCAACAAATTTTTTTCTTGGAAACAAAATGAAGGTGAAGGGGCCCCAATAGATGAAACACGGGGACATGGATCAATTGCAATTGATGGTTCATCCATCAATGGCCTAAATGAGAAAAACCCTAGTTCCAAAGATGCTCAAACAAACACATTTTTAGGAAATGGAATGAAAATGGAGGGGCCCCACTAGCTGAAACATGGTGCCCTGAATCTAATGCAGTTGATGGCTTTTCCATCTGAAGGCTGGTTATAATTTTATCGTGATTTGTAACTCACCCATTCAAGCCATTAAGGGACATGTTGGCAAGCTAGTCTGGGGTTGTAAAATCCAAAATGAAAAGTATAATAGAGTTCCTTAAGCTCCCACATGTCTATTTTTCCAAAACCCACATTACGAAGCTTGCATAATCACCTGAAATAATGTTCTTGAAAATCGACCTCTTGTTTAGAAATTGGAGTGTGCCTCACTAAGAAAAACCCTAGTTACAGAGATCTTTCATCAAACTCTTTTTCAGGAAACAAAATGTAATGTACCTCTAATTACCGTAAAAAAAATAAAATTATTTAGTCTTTCTTTGTAGGCATAGACTCTAAATTCAAAGACATATCTGGCTCAACCTTGCTACAAGGGAGATTTAAACATTTCTCCTTCTACATTGAAACTTACTAGAGTTATTTTATAAGTGATATTATAAACTTTACCTCCTCTTCGAATGAATCCTGGTAATCCTAACAGTATTTCATTATCCTAATCACCTAGGCTACATTCTTGTCCTGGTCAAACAATAGATATATAATCATACCAAATAATTTATACAACAACGTTGCCACACATGATCACACAACAATTCATATACCTATGCATATATATATCTATGGCTGAATAATTGCGCCACTATATAGCTAAGTAACATTCTATATGTACAATGATGTTAATATCGACCTTATGGCACTATAAACTTTTAAACAAAAGTCCTATATCCATATGATTCGTTTTCTAAGGTATTGCACCAGTCAGGCCAGACGTGAGAGGAGTACTAAGAATGGACCTTCATAAATGTTGGAGTGGAATCTAGATTTTTCTTCGGGTTTGGGTGACAGCAAAATTAATGTGCTCCTTTCCATCCATGTGTACATAGACAACGTGACTACCAGGCGTGGAGATGGTAGTTACAAATCCAGTTCTTGCAACACCCCTTTTTGGAACTGTTGATTAAGGTCGGTTGTCATTGATGTCAAAGACCCATAGCACAAAGTTTTGGGTAATGGACCCAATAGTGTTTGATATAAATATGACTCATTATTGTTTTTTCATGGTTTATAAGAAGTAAATATGGATGAACTCCAAAGTGGTCCCCTTATGGTGAAAACCCTCACGGGAAGACGCTTTGTGGAGTAGGAGGACCCATGCTTGTATGAGG
>JASDQU010308766.1:47143-60422 GCA_032191745.1 Picea mariana
TAAACTATCGAGCCTCATCAACGCACTCCTTGTGGATGAATTCTATTGCACTCTTTGCAGGAATCTCCTGGCTCAGACAGAGAAACAATTGAAACTTATTCTCTCCTCTCAGACTTCAGTTTAAACCCTGAAATCACATGCACAGCGTATTCAAAGCAAATGCATAACCAGAAAAACAAACATTCATGAGCACATAAACAATCTACACAGAGAAACAACACCAGCCATGAACTTGAATCAGAACTTCTTTCTATTAATTCAACTGCCTGTACATGGGTGTTCTTCACACGATATTCTCTGCTTGCTCTTGTCTTCTGAATGCTTGATTCTTGCTAATGTTACAATTATACAATGAGGGTTTCTATATCCGTTTTCCCTCTCGAACTCTAAAACTGTCTAATCTGGAAATAAAATCCTATCTACCTGCATTAACTAGATTAAATGCCTTCTTATCTACTTCAGACAAGAGCGTATGGCTCGAGGTCTGATACAACATACAAAAGGCGCTTTCTATAAAATGGTGCATTTATACATTGGCGCATCATCTTAATGAAATTCAAAAAGTTTCAGCCTGACTTGTCCAGTTGTTCATCGCCTTTTATGCTGACTTGCTTGTCTTGGGTGATGCTCCTTGATCAGTTGGCAATGCTCCTGCATCATACTCCTCATCTTTCAAACTTTAAATCTTTGAAACCCTAACTAACCCTAACACTGCTAACCTAGGCTGACATCATACCTGACGCAACAACCCTTTTGACTATTAAATAAGCAATTAAATTGATGACGTCAAGCATTTATTGAATAATTATTGATTGAAAATACTGTTGTCTTGGTCATTTTTGCAGATATTGAAGAATTGATGATCTTGCATAGGCTATTTAGCAAAATGTTTTCTTCATATTATCTATTACATTGCTTATTAAATGAAATCAGATAGTTAAGAAGTACTAACCCTTTGAGTTATAGCCTTCAAATATACATATTGCGTTATTATTATCTTGTTCCGGGTAGGTGTTTTCAATAGGGACTTCACTTCTTTATTGGTTGATTAGTCGGGCTATCTGATACCGGTGGTAACCTACGAAGAGGGAAATCCTAACGCTTGACCTTGTATCCATTGCCCCTTCAAACCCCAGGTTACTGGGGACGTCTCCCCTAGGCTAACCTCCCTAAACAGAGAGAACCTCCCCATCGAGGTGACATTGGGTGGGGAAGGTTCCTGTTTTTCCAATTTGTCCTATATCCTTTAGCTTGTGACCTAAAATACAAATTGTGTGATAACGTGTCCCTCCCGAGGTGAGTTGTCACATATTTTTGAGCCTCATAGGTGTTTCACGATTGCAGAACATAGTTAAGAAACCATGGTGATCAAGAAATAGGATAGATTCCTTGAGTAAAATCCATGCAATAAAGAATGCCAATGAAATAAAATCATATGCAATTCTAGAACCACTGATTCCATATAGAGTAGATTTTCAAGGGCCAAAATTGGGGAAAGTTCCACTGCTCAAATGTGGAGATTATAGTGTGTGTGACCCAAATCAGTTCACAGAAATATAATTCGACAAGTATGCATGGATTTTCTAGAAAGCACATGGCATAGAGAAGGTGGACATTCAGAATTGACTGACACCCCTGTGAAATTATGGAATCCTTATGTTTCTCAACTCTCCCCATTTCGGTTGAGCCCCAACAGTTGAGGCATGTGTTTTCTTCCTCCTTACCAAACTATATGGAGGTTATATATGGCGGGATAATCCTTACCCCATTGATCATGATACGATACACAAAATTTCGAGTATTCCCACCTATGGTGAGGATCCAAAATTTACCATCAAGTAAAAATATGACACACAAGAGAAAGTATACACCTAGTTTGGGACATGCAGTGGGAAGCATGGGGTTGTAATCCCCGAGATTCACAACACAATTACTAGCCATCAATATCATACAAAAGTGTCGAAAGGATAAATGTCCCAATATAAAATTTTCCAGAACAATGTGGTAGGGAAGTTCGATTCCATGTCTTAATAATTAGATTTACCCTCACTACCTTAGTCTCCTCTTTATGAAAACCCCCTTTGTGATCGTGCAACCTCCTGGTCTAGGATCATTCATAGGATTTGAATCATCTTTTGGATCCTCACTAGATCTTCTTTGGTGCACGCAAGCCCCTTCATTTCCTTATGCAAGTCCACAAAAAACTTGTGGGTGCTTATACTAAACCCCTTTTACTCCCTGGTTTATACCACGGGCGCTAGCCCCTTTTCCCCAAACAAAATGGCATATGACCTTGCGATAGAACTAAGTGCTTAGATGAAAGGTACTATTAGGGGCTACAGGACTTTGACACTCCAAAGGATTCACCAAACAAAACACTCCAATCTCCCAGGGTGGTTACCAGTCGAACTAGGTCATAAAGGTGACATGACCGGTGGGTGTAGGTCCTCTCCCTATCCTTCCACTTATCCAACATCAATGGTTAGATTTGACTTGCCTGAATTGGATAGCCTATAGGGATTATTGTCCCTCCACAATCTACAACTAAGATCTAATATGGGACTCAGGGATTCAGAGGTTTACACAACTCCAACACACAATGCCTCCTAGAAAACCGTGATCTGTGATTCACACTCCTTCTGTATTTAACAACTATGATTAACTCCAGGCTTTATAGCTTCGGGGTTCCTTGCTCCAAATGACCACCTCAAAAATCTCGAACACTCAAACGTCGAATTGGCGAAGGATGAAGATCTATGACTGAGACTCCCCTATTTGATAGACGACGAAGATTAAGTATGACTCTTCGGAGCTTCGAGGTTTCGACCACTCTACAACGAATACCTACAAATTCTCCCAAGTATTCAAAGTGTCATAGGGATTAACAATCGATGACCCTACTTCACTTTGTCACCTATGAATGAAATCTGTTTCAGGACATCGGGCTTCAAGTTTTTCTCCTCTTGGAAACACAAGGATAAATATTTCCCGAAGTGTCAAATATGTGAATTGTGAAATCTAGAGATCACATTTTCCTGTGCTTGGATCCAACAAATTGAATCTGATCTCCTCTTGAATGTGCTTCTCCTCTTGTCTAGGTTTGATCCAATGGCCCAGATCTATTTCCAAATCCAATCCAACAACTATTGTGGTTTCTTCTCCTCTACGGATCCACTTACCTTCAATAAAGGAACTCTCAAATATTTTGAAGGCTTGGCCTTTGATATCTCCTCTACAAGGTCAAATCCTCAAATCTACCTACACAATATTCTTGAAAATCTAACTCTTGTTCAGAAATTGCACCATGGCTCATTTAGCAAAACCCTAGTTCTGGATATCCTCTAAAAATGATTTTCCAGGCAATTTAATGACAATGGAGGGGCCCCACTAGATGAAACCCAATCCCTTGGATATAATTAAAACAACAGTTGATCCATCTGAAGCCCGATTAGATTTTTATCGGAGTTACAACTCGCCTCCTCAAGGCATTCACAAGCATGTTGGCAATTTTTTCCGAGGGGAGTAAAATCCAAACAGAGCATCATAACAGAGTTCTGTAAGCTCTCTCGTATTTTTTTGGCCAAGGCCTATGTGACCATCCTACCCACAATCACCCAACATAATGTTTCAAAAAATCGACCTCTTGTTCAAAAATTACACTGTGCCTCATTAAGCAAAACACTAGTTCTAGAGATCCTCCAACAAACCCTTTTCCAAAAACCTGAATGACAACAAATGAACCCAACTAGATGAAACCTGATGCCTCAGATCTAATTCAACAAATGGTTCATTTATCTGAGGCTAGGTTATATTTTTATCATGAGTTGCAACTCGCCTCCTCAATCCATTTAGGTACATGTTAGCAATTTAATCGGGGGGCATAAAATCCAAACCGAGAAGAATAACTGAGTTTTGTAATATCCCACAAGTATTTTTAGATAAGATGCAAGGGACCATGCTAATCACAATTGTCCAATGCAGATTTCTTGAAAATATACCTCTTGTTCGTAAATTGCACTATTCTTGATTGAGAAAAACCCTTGTTCGGGAGATCCTTCAACAAACTTTTTTCTTGGAAACAAAATGAAGGTGAAGGGGTCCCAATAGATGAAACACGGGGACATGGATCAATTGCAATTGATGGTTCATCCATCAAAGGCATGAATGAGAAAAACCCTAGTTCCGAAGATGCTAAAACAAACACATTTTTAGGAAATGGAATGAAAATGGAGGGGCCCCACTAGCTAAAACATGGTGCCCTGAATCTAATGCAGTTGATGGTTCTTCCATCTGAAGCCTGGTTATAATTTTATCGCGATTTGTAACTCACCCAGTCAAGCCATTAAGGAACATGTTGGCAAGCTAGTCTGGGGTTGTAAAATCCAAAACGAAAAGTATAATAGAGTTCCTTAAGCTCCCACATGTCGATTTGGCCGAAACCCACATTACGAAGCTCGCATAATCACCCGAAATAATTTTCTTGAAAATCGACCTCTTGTTCAGAAATTGGAGTGTGCCTCACTAATAAAAACCCTAGTTACAGAGATCTTTCATCAAACTCTTTTTCAGGAAACAAAATGTAATGTACCTTTAATTACTGTAAAAAAAATAAAATTATTTAGTCTTTCTTTGTAGGCATAGACTCTAAATTCAAAGACATATATGGCTCAATCTTTCTACAAGGGAGATTTAAACATTTCTCCTTTTACATTGTAACTTACTAGAGTTATTTTATAAGTGATATTATAAACTTTACCTCCTCTTCGAATGAATCCTGGTAATCTTAACAGTATTTCATTATCCTAATCACCTAGGCTACATTCTTGTCCTGGCCAAACTATACATATATAATCATACCAAAGAATTTATACAACAACGTTGCCACACATGATCACACAACAATTCATATACCTATGCATATATATATCTATGGTCGAATAATTGTGCCACTATATAGATAAGTAACATTCTATATGTACAATCATGTTAATATCGACCTTATGGCACTATAAACTTTTAAACAAAATTCCTATATTCATATGATTCGTTTTCTAAGGTATTGCGCCAGTGAGCCAAACGTGAGAGGAGTACTAAGAATGGCCCTTCATAAATGTTGGAGTGGAATCTAGATTTTTCTTCAGGTTTGGGTGATAGCAAAATTAATGTGATCCTTGCCATCCACGTGGACATATACAACGTGAGTACCAGGCGTGGAGATGGTAGTTACAAATCCAGTTCTTGCAACACCCCTTTTTGGAACAACCGACATCCTATTCAAGTAGCGAACCCTAACTAAACTTATAACTAGAGGACGGGAATGCCTATCAATTGCGTTTCGTGGATTTGGATGAGACTACCCTTTGATACGATGGAGGAGGTATAATGACCCTCCTGCCAGAGAATTTATGACATGTTGCAAACAGTCTCTTGGGATTATCACGAGTTAAAGGGTTCCCCAAAATCTCACCACCTTGCCCTAACTACAGTAATGACTTAAAGACACCATTAAGAATCCGTAAACTAGAAGATGGGCTCTAGAGCTATCATTTTCGTTAGTCTTCCTTTGAAAATTTGACTCTGTGCTACTCCCTATAACCAATTACCGAGTCATCCCATCTTCCTTGTAACTACTCAATGTTGAAGCCGTGAGCGTATTCTGGGATCAGGCATATTGGATGGGTCTCTACCGTTGGAACTTCACATAATAAGGTAAGAGCTTTTGGTTAGTGGCTCTTTTGGAATTATCTGTATTGTAAAATCATTCTGGTTACTGGGTTGTTCGATATGAAGGTTACCCTACAGTCTATAATTTGAATAGTAGAAAGGTTATACATTTCTTGATATCTCTAGTTTATTTACTTTGGTTATAGTCACTGTATTCTTTGTTGTTTAATGTGTATGCCATCCTTCTTAGGTTTTCTCTTTTTTTTTGTAAATTTTATCTCAGTTATCTAAGGAAGGGTGGAGCTTCACGGAAGAACCCCTTCCTGAAACGTACCAGGCATTGTAAGAAAACCCCTTTCCTCCATCGTGGTCCCAACCGGTTGTTTGGTATTGAACCAAGGGCCTCTGTGACTCTGACATGATGAGATAACTCTTTGACACCAGTAAAGTGTCCTTGACTTTTCTCAAATATTGTTTTTCCTCTCTGTTAATCTTATGATTCGAACTAGTGGCCAAGGTTTTTGTAACCATCGTTGAATTAAAAAAATATTCCCTATAAAAGTGGGTATCTAACTCAGCTAACAAGTATCTCTTGTATCATGAGTTTTTATGACGTTTGTGCACATTATGTTTAACAGTTCTCTTTTTAAAAGATAGTTTAATCTTGGCAGTTAGATACGCTTTCTGGTATGAAAGAAATTCTTAAGGATTAAAACACTCCATTAATATTCAACGTCTCTATATGAATGGGTTTAGCACAATTGCTCTTGATATTTATCAATTATGTCTGTGGTATAAGGATATTCACTATATTGTTTTAATTCATTACTTTTTTTTTGAATTGATACACAACTCTAATGATGGGCCCTATTTGATGCAAGGGTACCCATCAATGAGCTATTGTCCATCCATGATTGGACCTTAGAGACTGTCCAGCCAAAAAATCAATGGGGAAAGGTCATGCAAGTTAGGGTTGAAAGTTAATTACAGACTGTACATGAGGTGTTAAAGGAAAACAATTATCGTTCTCTTTCTATTTCTTCAATTTTTCTTTAAGTATGCCTTTCTAATCCTTGTAAGGTGAATTTTCTAGGTTTTTCATCTACGCAATGCTCTTGGGTGTTCATCCCCATACTTGGTGCAAAAGGTAATCAAGTTCCCTTCTGAACCCTTTTGGATTTTCGAACAGTCATGGTTGCCAAAATTAAAGGGGGTCTTCTAGATTCAATTCCCTCAGGCTTCCATCGGGTTTGGAAGAAGGGGATTTGGTCTCGGTGATTACAGTATAACTTTTGTAGAAATTTTCTTCTATAGAACTGTCCTGTTTGTTAGAGTAAAAGAAAGATTTGTTAACCGATTTCTAATTCGGGTCTCGTCATACCCTAAATTTTTTAATACCAAGGTTATTCCCTTGAAGAGAGGCCATGTTTTCAAACGCTAGACATTGGTTCGACTTATGCTAGATCTATAATATTGAAACTTTTATCTCTTTTCAACATTCCTTGTAATTATTTCCAATATGGTTTAAATCTATAACATCATTTAATTAGATTAAATATATGGACTGTGTAAAGTTCTAATTTTATGTTTTTTCTTTCAGAAGTATATATAGATATATATATCTGTACTTTCCTCATTGTTTAGTCCAAAGGGCTGGGTAGGATTTTGAAAATTGCATGTTGTATACACAAAACTATAATTGCTTACTCTATATCGTTCACGATAGTTACTCTTCTATACTCTGGAATAACTATTTTCGAATTTTACCTCTGCATTATCTTATAACAAAACAATGTCTTACTTATATTACTATAGTAAGTTATGAGGAATTTCCAGACTCTTTGCTTCAGTTATTTCTCATTTAAGATGTAGTTGATTTCTTATTGGTAGAGTTTGAATGTCTAAAATGATGACAAGATCTCTGTATGCATGAGATTTTCTACCACTGTCAATAAATCTTCTTTAATAAATCTATACACAGTTCTACCACATCTATATCTATGTGCATTATATACATATATACATACATACATATATATATAAGTCTACATGGTTATATATACAGACCTACTCAATCCAAATACTCATAGATGGATCTGTCTGATATTACGATTACAAATATAACATTTACCTATAGACGAATTTTATACCTTCAATTCACTTGCACATGGATAACTATGCCTTCAAATTTTAATGCAGGAGGTTTAATACCAGAATTTCATCCCTGGCTATAGAACTTCATACAATGAACATATATCATCTATGGAAGCCATCACAACTGAGTACAATTAGACACATTACAGCAGACAAATATAATAACTCACATAGTTACATTACAACAAATAGTCATTCACATCGTTGCATTACATTAAATAGTTATAATCATTCACATAGAGAAAGAAAGATCTACATATTTGGAATGGTTCACGGGAAGACAAAAGAAACAACCACGGTCATCCCAGCCGTAGAATAGGGCATCGAAAAATCACTTGCCCGATTCACCCCCTAGCCTGACCATGAATCCATGAGGGAAAACCTAGAAAAAAACTCCTCCTCAGCATTGTCTTTCAATTACACCAGCTTCCTCTTACCTCACACTCACTCAGTAGTGTTCATAACAGCAAGGGAAATTCAAAAATCTCATTTCCCAGCATACTTGGCAGCGTCTTGCCTCCTCACATATGCTATTTATCAATTTTCCTAGGTCTTTTCCCTCCCTTGGGAATTTTCACTGCTTTCTAAATCCTTGATTTTCAGGGGATACCAATGGTCAAATCATTGATTTTCCACTTGTAACAATCATCCTAGAGGTAGTTCCAACATGTTCCCCACTCATGGAGTCATGGTTAGCTAAATTTAACATGGTTGTTCCATTTGTCCTCCTGCAATCAATATAAAATATTCTATTTTCATACAAGTGTCATAGTCAAATAGTTAGTTGTGTCCAATCAGGTCTCTTCCCAACAGTCATAATAATTAATTACAATCATCAAATTCGAAATTCAGAATTGCCATAAATGGCAAAAAAATTCCAAATTCAAATTTACTAAAAACGGAAAAAATTTCCAACAAATTTAAATTTCAAAAATATTTTTTTTGGGGGGGATGTCACATCCTTTCCCCCTTTAGTAAAACATTGTCCTCAGTGTCTGTTCCTTTCTTGGAACAAGATTCGATGATATTTTTGCAAATCTCCCTCCAATTCCCAAGTGGCCTCCTCATGACTAAAGTGCTTCCATTGCACCTTTCCCTAAGCGACGGCTCTGTTTAGAAGTGTTATTTCTCTCCAGTCCAGAATGCGCAGGGGTTCCACCCGGAACTCTCCTTCAAGTTCCACCTACACCAAGTTCCAATCAATCATTTGAGTGGGATCATGAATATACTTTTTCAACAAAGAAACATGAAATACATTATGAAATCTTAGATTAGATGGAAGTGCCAGTTAGTATGCTACGGGTCCAATTCGAGCTAGTATCTCAAAGGGCCCATAAAACCTGGGTGCCAGCTTGGCATAGTTTTCTAACTTCAAAAATCTTTTTCAGGCTTTGACCTTCAAGTAAACATGGTCTCCTACTTGAAATTCCAAGTGTCTTCTTTTCTAATCTGCATAGCTCTTTTGTCTGTCCTGTGCTTCTTTCAAGTTTTGTTGTACCTTTCTTACCATGTTCTCCATTTCTTGGAGCATCTCTGGGCCAACCATGAGTCTATCAGTTGGGTTACCCAGCTAATTGGAGTTGTACACTTTCTGTCGTACAGTACTTTGAAGGGACTCAACTTAGCCGAAGTTTGGTACCTATTGTTATATGCAAATTCTACCAAGTGCAGGTACTCTTCCCACTTTCTCGGTTTTGTTCTTACGTACATGCAGAGCATATCCTCTAGGATTTGGTTTCTCCTTTTGGTCTGTCTATCCTTTTGTGGATGATAACTCATACTGAAATTCAGGTTAGTGTTTAGCTCTACAAACAATTCCTTCCAAAAAGCGGATGTAAATTTTACATCTCTATCTAAAATCACCATTTTAGTAATACCATGCAGTCTAAAAATTTCTTTCATGAATATTTCAACAATGTTTATAGCTTTATAAGTATACTTTACAAGGATAAAGTGTGCAGACTTACTGATTTTATCGATTACCACCATGATAGAATCATTTTGTTTCTGATTTTTAGGCAAACTTGTTATAAAGTCCAGCGATATGATCTCCCATTTCCATTCTGGTACTGGTAATGGTTGTAATAGGCCAGTTGGATACTGGTGTTAGGCCTTAACCTGGTCACAATATTGGCACCTAGCCAAGTACTCTATTGTTTCTCCCTTCATATTAGTCCAGTAAAATAGTTTTCTAAGTGTTTTTATTGTTTTCTGGTACCCTGGATGGCCAGAATACGGTTTCTTATGTACCTCGTCCAAAACTGTTAATTTTAACTATGTTGAATCCGGTATGTAAAGTCTATTTTTAAATCGTAATAGTCCCTTCTTGTCGATACTTAGATCTGGTTTATCTGAGTTTGTGGTACTTTTTTGTAATTCTTCCATTATCTTGGTTTAATTCCCATCGTCAATACCTATCGTCCTTATTCTTTGTTCTAGATCACTTTCTTCCCTACTAATATTTATCTCAAATAACCCATGGACTCTTCTGCTTAAAGCATCTACTACTTTATTTTCCTTACCCTTGATATGTATGACCTCGAAGTTGAATTCTCTCAAGAAGGATAGCCATCTTGCTTGTCTTGCATTAAGATCTGGTTGGCTAAACAAATATTTTACCCCGCTATTATCTGTCAATAGTAGAAATTTTCTGCCCATTATGTAGTGTCGCCACATTTTTAGGGCGTGTATTACCACAGCAAATTCTAAGTCATGAGTGACATAATTTTGCTCGTGGTCTTTTAATTTCCAAGACTCATCAAAAGTAACGTGTCCTTCCTGAGTTAGGACACCACCTAGTCCTTCTTTACTTGCATCAACACATACAATGAAGTCTTTATCTGGGTCTGCTACCTTCAATATGGGTGCAGTTGTCAATAATTCCTTTAGCTTGTTAAAACTGTTTTGACACTTCTATGACCAGTTGAACTTGGTCCCTTTCTTTTGTAATGACGTGATAGGGTAGGCTATCTTGGAAAACCCTTCTATAAATTTGTGGTAATATCCGATGATTCCCATCAATGACTGAATATCTGCTACATCCTTAGGTACTGGCCATTCCACAATGTCTTTTATCTTCTCCAAGTCTATGGCAATGCCTTCCGCTGAAATTACATGTCCTAGATATTGTATCTCTTTTTGATAAAAGTCACACTTGTCAAATTTGATGTACAGTTTGTGTTTCCTCAATGTTTGTAGAACTATCCTTAAGTGTTCATCATGTTCTTCCTCTGTTTTTTAGTAAACCCAAATATCGTCGATAAACACTACCACGAACATGTCTAAGTACTGACTGAAAATACTGTTCATCGGGCACATAAACGTGGTTGGTGCGTTAGTGAGTCCGAAAGGTATGACTATGAATTCGTAGTGTCCATATCTTGTCCAAAACGTTGTCTTTCTTATGTCCTCGTCCTTTATCCTAACTTGATGATAACCAGATTGTAAATCCAACTTTGAAAGACCTTGGCCCCACCTACTTTATCGAACAAATCATTTATCCTTGGTAAGGGGTATTTGTTCTTAATAGTCATTTTATTCAGTTGTCTATAATCGATACATAGTCTTAGAGTACCATCTTTCTTTTTCACAAAGAGGACTGGTGCCCCCCATGGTGAAATGCTCAGTCTGATATACTCTTTGTTTAACAATTCCTGTAATTGTATTTTTAATTCTGTCAATTTTGGTAGACTCACTCGGTAAGGTGCTTTTGAGATAGGGGTTGAACTAGGTAGTAGGTCTATGGAGAAGTCTATTTCCCTTCTAGTGGGTAGTTCTAGTGTCTCATCCATAAACATGTCACTGAATTCACGCAGGACAACAAAGTCTTCTAACTTTGGCTTATCATATTTTCCTAATAGGTTCGTCACTTGGATGGCATAAAATTGACATCCCTTTCTCATACATTTCTTGAGTTGCATCGCTGAAACTTGTCTAACTGATACAGGTTTTTGTATACCTTGGGTTGTTCTAGTAGTGCCAACATCATCTTTATAGCTAAGTATCTTTGTATAACAATCTAGTACTGCTTTGTGTTGTTCCAACCAATCCATCTCGATAATCATATCGTAAGATCCTAGTGGTAGGATGTTCAAATTAGACTTTATATTTTGACCATCTAAGTTGAACTCAAAATCAGAAATAAAGTCAACTACTTTCCTTTTAGTACCTATTGCTAGTTGTACAAGCCATGCTTTTGCATACTTCAGCTTCTTAAGCTTATTTGACTCTACTACATCAGGAGTAATATAACTTAACATAGCTCCAAGGTCAATTAAAACAAAAATTCGAGTGCTATTGATTTTACCTTCGATTTCTACCACCGAGGACTGGTGATCAACTTGTTGACCATCTATGGTTGCATTTATCCAATGTAGGCTTTTGCCCACATCTCCCACCTTCAAGGCTTCCTACAAATTATGAACAACAATTATGTTTTTTGAAATTAAACGTGGACAGTTCCTCTTTAGATGAGGCTCTCCACATTCCCAACACTTAAGTGGCTCGTGGGAACTGTCCCCAAACTTCTTCATTCCTAGGTTTACCAGTTTACTGCTGCCTTGTGTATTCAGATGATTGGAATGAAAATCCTTTCTCGAAAAAAAATTTGTTGCATTCTGATAAGGAGTTGGCTGGTATCCCTTCGTCTGATGGTTCATTCAATCTTTTTGCTTATCCTTCCAGGCTTTGGGAAACCCTACCCGCTATTTATACTGGTCACAGCACATTCGTTCTTTCCTGAATACTTCATTCAAGGATTTGGGGTTGTCAAACTCAATTCTATCCTTGTAGGACTGTGGTATATAGCTTAAGAATCGCTAGATTTTACCTTATCTTCCTGGATGTATGGTATGAACCTTAGTAGTTCCAGAAATTTATTTATAAGGTCCTCCATCGTCATTTGTCCAAGTCGTAACTCGTAAAATTCTTTCATCTTCCTTTCATAATAGCTTTCAGAAGGGTATTTTTTCTTGAAATACTTCTTAAACTCGAACCATTCCAAACGTTTCTCCTTTAGGCCCTTAGCTAATTTCAGGTCTTGCCACCAGATTTTAGCCTTCCCTTTCAGATTGTAGATGGCCATTTTGACCTTCATGTTGCTAGAATAGTTGTAGATCTGGAATTATTTTTTTATGTCCAACAACCATGCCTCAACTTCATCTCCTGTCCTAGATTCTCCATCAAAGGTTGTTGGTTTAATCTTTTTAAATTCTCCTTCAAGGTGGTCTACTTGTTTTCTTTTTTTGTCTAGTTTAGTTTTGTCTTCAACTGAAGGTGTTCCTTCAAACGAACTGTCTCCTTTTTATGTTTCTGGTCGAGAGTTCTTGGAGGCTCTCTTGCTGACCTATTCATCATGGTTATCATCCTTTGGAATTTTTTTGGTCACTATACTATGCAGTAGGACTTCATTTATCTCTTGTTGTTCCTATTGTGCTTTCTTCAATTTTTCATTATCGACTTT
>JASDQU010308767.1:37870-48732 GCA_032191745.1 Picea mariana
GATATTTTCTCCAGAAGACAAACTTGAAGTCAAAAGAAACATGTTACCATTTCCTTGATGACTCATGTACTTGAAAATTATGATCATGTTGCCTACTAGGATGCTCAAGGGCAACCTGAATGGGAATAGGATATGTAGAAAACAATTTAGTCTTTATCAAATAATCACACTTGGTACTTGGTTCCCATACCACAAGGAAAGAAAGTTGTGAAGTGTCAACGGGTCTAGAAGATCAAATTTACCTATGAAGGTATTTTTTAGCATCATAAATAACGACTAATTGCGAAGGGATTTTCTCAACAAGAAGGTATCAAATATACTGAGACCTTTGTCCTTGTTGCAAAGATGAAATAGGTTCTAGTGATTCTTTCCCTTGCTGCTCATTTTGGATGGAAAATCCATCAGATGGAGGTGAAGATTGCATTTCTTCATGGATACCTATATGAACAAATTTTTATGGAATAGCCACCTAGTTTTGTGACAAATTCTCACTTGGTTTTTAGACTCAATAAGTCGCTTTATGGGTTGAATCAGGCTCCTCAATATTAGTATGCTAAGATCGACATTTTCTTTCTTCAACTTGGTTTCAAAAATTATGAATATGATCACAGCTTGTATGCACTCCATACCAATGGAGACACTTTGATCATTAGTTTATATGTTGATAACCTTGTCATTACTAGAAATAATATCAATCTCATTCTTAGATTGAAGAAACAACCTACTAACTCCTTTGACATGATAGATCTTGGTACTTTGCATCACTTTTTGGTTCTTCTAGTATTACAACTATCTGATGGATTTTTAATTTCTCAATATAAATATGTAATAGATCTTTTGACACATTTTGGATCTTTTGGCATATTTTAATATGGACAGTTGTAAGCCTTGTGCTACTTCTTTTCAATATGGAGTAAATCTCACCAAAATTTTTCAAAATCCTCAAGTCGATGCTACATTTGATTAACAATTGGTCGGTAGTCTTATATATCTTACTCATAGTCGACTTGACATTTCCTTTGTTGTTAGTGTGGTTTCTCAATTTATGCAGGACCCCAGAGAAATCCATTGGAAATAAGTAAAACGAATTGTCTGTTATCTCAAGGGTACCACTCAATTTGATATCAAGTATTATCAAAGTTCATATTGGTTGGTTGGATTCACTGAATCCGAATGGGCAGGAAACCATGATGATTAGAAGAGAAATTATTTTATGTGCTTATTGTCAGCACTAAATCGTTGGTTTGGTTGTGTAATAAACATAAGGTAGTCTCCTTGTTAACTACAGAAGCAAAATATCTTGGAGCCATTCAAGTAGGTACTGAAGTAGATTGGATCTTCCAAATTCTATGTGAACTTGGATTTCTTGTTCAGACCTTGACTACAATCTACTTTGATAATCAAAATTCCATATAGGTTGGTGGAAATCCTATTTCCCACAGTAAGATGAAGCATGTTGAACTCCATGCTCATTATTTGAGATAGTTGGTTCATGAGAACATTGTCTCTCTTGAATATTGCAAAATAAATGATTAGGTTGTTTATGTCTTCACTAAATTGTTACCTGAAGATAGATTTATCAAGATTCATATGATTCTTGGGCTTCACGAAGCTGCAATTATGGGGGGGTGTCATGGTGATGTAATTTCACCTTCTGAATCTCTCAAGCCATGTGATAATGGGAGGGTGTTGGAACATCAAGCATTGATGGCTCATCACACTTCTCCTGGATTCAGTCGGTTGGGCAGTCGAACTACATATGGATATAGATGGTCGGGAAATTGACCATATCTCTATATTAGTCGGTCGAGTAGTCAATCTGTCTTTTAGTTGGACATTCGACCAACAGTAAAAGATAGTCGAGAGGTGAATTGAATAGCCCAACAATTGACTACAAGTTCGACATATGGACAGTTAGGTTGAGAATCCTTGTCAAGTCAAATAAAAAGCATGGATTTTATGGAGTCAACTCTAATAACTAATAATTATATGTGGAAAAGATCTTCCCAATATCATGGAATTTGGTTAGATCTTGAAGTTATAAATAATAGACCTCTTTGTTCATTATCAATCATGCAATCAAGCAATAGAACACATATATAATGTAGATAAAGGTGTGAAATATGCATTGTGATGTTCTAATCATAATACACTCTTTTTAAGTGTTGTAACTGTTTCTTTTGACACCACCTTTGTTTTTGAAATTTGTATACCCTCTTCGACTGTTTGAAAAATTTTCTATCTGTTTCATAACAGGTTCCACCTTTTTCCCCAAAAAGAACCAATGCCTTTAGAATGATAAAATTAAATGAATAACATTCCAATTCGAGGGGGAAACCTAATTTTACAATAAATTCAATGTACAAGATGAGATGAGATGATCATAAGACTAGGTCTCCTCAGTATATATATAGGAGAAAATTGGTACAATTATAATGAAAGTGTACAATGAAGGGTTCTGGCCAACTTACTAATATAACACTAGAAATTTAATAATTCAATGTATAGGACTTAATAAGGGGTTTTATACTTAACATGGGTATTTTTATATGGATTAACAAGTTCCCTTATAAAGATAAAATAGATATCTCCTAAGAGAATTCTAGAAATTGAAGTCAAAATCATAGTGTACAACTGAGATCAAAGAGATTAGGCAACAAGTCGAAGAGAGAATGTGGGATTATGACCAAAGTTTGAAGATCGTGTTGGATAGATTGAAATTTTGTATCCAGGATGTTAAACATAGATAATGGTTTATTTTTGAACTCCTACCACACATTCAATTACCACTCACCCAGAAGAAATTAATGACTCAAATGGAAGCCATGGAAATTTCAATGCACTTGGAGTCTATGTCGGGAGGTGGTGAAATGTAGGTAGGGTTGACTGGGTAAAATCACATATAGTGAATATCACCATGAAACTACAATATATGGATAATATTAAGGTGGTGTGTGATATTGTCTAATGTATTCTTTTCCATGCAGAAGGCCACCATTGGAATGAGTTCCCGACACTAGGAAATTATACAGCAACAGGTTCTCTAAGCCCCCTTCCTACTGGGCCTTAGATGGAATGGTGTGAGATATATTAACAATGGGGAAATGTACCTCCCCATTTCCCAATACTAAAGAGTAATCAAAATACTACGCACACTCCATTTTGTAATTTTTACAAATCCATGGTCCATGATGTGAACAAATGTTAATCACTACAGTTGATGAGGGAGCATACCACATATGCTTATCAGATCCAGAGTAGGGTATGGAAGAGGAAGAGGTAGAGGTTGAGGACATGGTGGGGGAGGAGTAAAATACCCCACCTATTTAAATTATGGAGAGATAGGCCACTTGTCATGTTTTTGTAACAAACCCCACACATTGTGTGGATATTGCCACAATGCATGCCATGTCACAAAGGATTTCCCAAACTTATTGGAAAAATGGTAAGAAAAATAGGGGTACTGCAACATGATGACTTTTGAGCCACAAGAAGAAAATAAGTGGAATTAAGAAGGTAATTTATGCATAGTAACCTAAGGAGGTATTCACATGAGAATTAAACTATAGAAAGGAGAATGCTCAGGATAGTATTTAGAAGGAAAAATCAATAAAGGAACACATGCACTTCCTAATTTTGAAACCATAAAGAAAAATAAATTCTTGTGCAATGTGCAAAAAATTATGAAAACGATAACTACATGTGAAGAGTTGCAATGTATGTCTGATATACCTACACACATAAAGTTGTGATGCACAATGTCTGAAGAATAATGGTGTAATACTTACCTAGAGACCAATTCAGAGGACTAGGTAATAAAATTCCCACATTGTTATCTTAAGGAATTGGATGATCCAATAATTACCAATATATTGACCCACATTTTGACAAGATGAATTGGGGAAGCTGAGAACAAAATTTCCAATTCTTCTCTTCTACCAAAAAAGGGACGTCCACCATGCTAGCAAGGGGAAGCGCATTGGTAGAAATTTCAAAATGATAGTTGAATTAGTAAAATATGAGATGGAAGGGATCATGTTGGATCTAGGGTCTAAAGTGAATATTGTTTTGAATAAATCATGGGAGTTTATGGGAAAACAAAAGTTGGTATGGTCCCCCATTCTACTTAGGATAGAAAATCAATATAGGAACTACACTATTGGAATATTGGAGAAGGTTTATGTTAACATTGTTGGGGTAAAAACAAAAGAATATTTTGAAGTGATAGAGATTATGGATGATTAAATACCTTACCCATATCTACTTGGAATTTACTGGGAATTTGATAACAATTCCATATTAAACCTAAAGAAAAGAAATATTTCCTTTGAGATAGTGATTCTACACATCATTTCTCCATTGGATCTAGTTGAGGGTGATAGATACAATGAACTAGTAAATGAATATAGGTGGATCTTGATCATTGAGAATATATAAAAAATCCTAGGGTGCAAGGAGGACTATGTAAACCCAAAATCTAATGGTGAGATGCGATGGAGGAGTGTCTGCTCATATGACACAACCAAATGATGTGATGATGCGATGGAAGAACAAGATGTATGAAATGTCAGCCGAGAGATGTGCACGAATCACCAAAGTAGTGCGTTGGGTTGGAATTGATTTGAGTGAACAATATAGGTTCAGTGGGATAGGCCCAATAGATGCATTTATAATGAAAATGGAATATAGTGTACCTAAGGCCTAGAGGATCCAAGCCATGTATGTTTTAGTGAAGGAAATTCCTATACAATGTGTTATCTCCTCAAATAAATTGGTCAAAATTATTTTAGGAGGAGATAGAGAGTCATTAGAAAAAACTCTACTAAATGTTTTAGGGCTCATTTTAATAAGTTCTAGCTTGTAATTAAAGTTTGAAAATCATTTGATTTGTTATTTTATTCAAAATATCAAAACTCAGGTTTCGGTAGCTAATGCCTTTTTCAAAAGGGCTTCTAAGCTACCGAAATCCTAGCTTTCGGTTGCTAAAATGTGAAACTCGGGGCTATTTTAGCTACCGAAAGCATAGAAATTTTGCATTTTTACTGGGTTGAGTCATCATTTTAAAATGATGATTCTGAGTGACTGGAGAATCATTTTGAGAAATTGGAGGAGGATTTTGTTCCTAACACATCATAGAACAATAATTTCTCTCAGTTTTCCTACAAGTGTCACATATTGGGAGAATCGAATCCATCTCTCATCCCTAATTTTTGGATCTGAGATTTCCCTGTTTGACACATGTTTTTGAAATGTGGATCCCAGGAAAATGAAAACAAATATCGAAGAACTGAGAGAGGTTTTTTCTCGAAACAAAAACCTCTCCCATTTTTAGAATTTTTTTTTTTATTAGAGATATATGGGTGAATCATTAAGCAACATATTTCCAGAAAATTTCTGCACAGAACAGGGCAAAAAGCTATTATATTTGCCCAGATTGTGTTTTCTTGATTCCAGGATGTGTGGGAACAATTCTAAATGAAGGATAATAATTATCAGAAGCCAGATCAACTTCCTATTCAAGCTTTGAAGACATATGGTGAAATAATGAAGCCAAATGGCATCTCTATTCTTGACAGAAATTGCCCAGCTGCCAAATAGAGATCTTGAGTTTCATGATCTTCACCTGCAAACTGTCAAATTTGAATTATGATGATAAGATTATATCTTACTTGATTATATCTAATTTGATTTTGCTCAGTTATAGTTATTTCAGATCCATTTTTATAGGATATTGAAACTTTGATGTAAAGGATATAAAGCTAAGAGCTTTAGAAGGATTGAGGGAGGGGGAAATACAGTCCTTGAGGCTGAAGGTTTGACTTTGAGTACTACACTTATTGTATATTGTGAAAAGACTCTTTCTATAATATATTCAGCCAACGAGCTTCTTTCATTGATATTGTCAGATCTTCTTGTCCTTTTCAGTTTTATGCTTATGAGTTCAACTATGTTCTTTATTTTCATTTACATAGTCCATAGGTGACTGTCATCTCACCATTTGATTAGTGAACAAAGGATCATAAGTAACCTTACTAGTTTCTTGACCCATGATATGTATTGTTTTATATATGTATGTTTTGGTTAATTGATCAGTTTCTCATCTATTTGATACACTCCTATCTGATAATATCTCTTGAAGGCCTTGCACTATTGAATAAGCTTAGACAATCTTGTGAGACAATCCATTAAGATAGTTATTCATCTTGATCCAACCTCACACCCATTATTGAGAAAATAGTTACAAAAATGTTAAGTTACCAGGTATCTCTGAGATACAGCCTATGAGATTTGCCTAGAGTGATAACACAATGGTAGGTGATGGACCATGCATATTTACAATACTAGGTCTAGGTGCTAGAGTGCATCAAACAAAGGTTTAATCCCCTAACCAACTTTGAATTCTAAGAATGTATAAGGGTACCAAAGACCCATAAAAACACATTGGTTTCTATTAATGATGTTAGATGATGAAGCATATTATGAGATCACAATGGGTCCACAGTTTTTTTCTATACTATGGATATGATGCCTAAGAGTTGGTACATATAGAAAGAGAACAGAAGGAAAAATAGAGAGAGGGATCATATGAGCAACTCGTTCTGCACAACATTCAAGTTTACAATATAATTTCCTACATAGAGGGAGATTTTGTTAAGAATCAATAACTTTATCTTCAATCGACAACCTAGATACACTATAAACAAATGTTTCTACACATACCATAAGACTATGGAAAACTTTAAGAAAATGGTACACTATTGGGTGGTGGATAGTGATAATGCACAAGAAGAGGACCCTCAAATCTTACAAGTCAATAAAAATGAGGGTGAGCATGTACTTCAAGGAAAGGCCTCTAGCAGCATTGTCTTGGACTATAAATATCCATTGAAAACAAAGAATCATGATGTAGGCACCGAAGAATGACGTAACATGGCTATAATTGGTGATTAATAGGATTAGGAAACAATGATGCAAGTGGTAGACTTGCTAAAAGAATATGAAGACATGTTTCCAAGGATTTTTTTGAAGATGAATGGAATAGTAGGATACCCGAGGGAGATGAAGATTCAGTTGAATCTAGATGATAAGGCATTCAAGAAGAGACAATATTGACAGAACCTGAATTACAAAGAAAAAGTGCACTTCTTGAATGACACCATCTATGTGCTAACTCAGTAATTCATGATCCATCATTAAAATATAACACAATATCACAGATAGGATAATGGCATTATCAAAGAAGTCACCAAGATATTGGAACATGCTAAAAAAATGTATGCAATGTATAGGGCGATGATTTGGATCAACAAATTAAAACAATTGTTTGGGCATATAGAACTACCTACAAAAGATTAACTAAACACACACCATTTAGGTTATTCTATGGAAAATAAGCAGTGATTCCATTGGAGTTTGGGGTCCCAAGTATTAGGATTGTAGTCACGACACATATTTCATATGACCATTCCTTACAAAAACAATTGGATGAGTTGATGGAGTTAGAGGTGGACCAATTTATTGCAGGACACAACTAAATAGTATAAAAATAAAGAAATGAGGCATGACATGAATGCAACATTTGGCACAAGACTTTACAACTAGGATATTTGGTATTACTATATGACAAGAAGTTCTTGAAGAACTTAGGTAAGTCATGCATGCACTGGTTAGGACCATTTAGACTTATTTACATCAATGAGGTGGACATAACAATTTTGGCAATATCGTAGGATCATCCCCTCAAAGTATTGATCGATGGAAGTCAGTTGAAGTCATATTATGGCCCATAGGGGTCATATGCACCATGAATTGATGGAGTTTCAGTGTGCATAGAGTAGGAATTTGGTAGGTAGGATTAAAGGAATTTATAAGTACACAATGATTAGTAGGATAAGGAAAATTTAAGTAATTTGTGGGACATGATAGGCCATCCCACAAATATTTAGAAGATTCAAAAAAATTTACGATTTAAATAATAATGTAAAAACAAAAGAATGGGACAACTAGAGGACAATTAGTGAACATGAGTTGTGGATAATAATGAAGTGATGATATAAACCTGGGCTCATTTAGGTCACAAGGACATAAAGAATGAGGATAGTTATGGAAACATGTCCGAAAAGGTGCATCAATGGTGATGGTGGTACAATGGTACAGTATGGTTAGCACCACAATAGATCAAGGAAACATGGGGAATTGGAACAATCATAGTAGAAGGTCCAATCGTAGGACAATAATCACAATAGGCCTGGAAATTGATGCAAAACTACGTAAGTTTCCATGTGGGATAAATGACCCACGATACTATTTAATCTTACCATTTCCCCACTACTAGTAACGTTTTTTAAGTACTAGACTCCAAATTCCATATATATTAGAGAACATGGTGTAGTATAGGCCAAGATAAAGATTTGAACGTGTTTCCTTCCTACCTTCAGACCCGAGCACAGCCTACGGGCAATCTAGAAACAACGAAAAATATCATAGGATAGGATCTCGTAGTGTTGGTGATTGATCTCACCTAAGGAATCCCCAAAGAAAACATGACTTTCAACAGATAAGGGGAGAATTATAGAGTGCATATAGTGAACGAATAAAAAATGCCAATGGTGGATATCCCAAGAGAGTTACACATCTATGAATGCCTCTTGGGTACGGGACCTATCTTACAGTTTTTTGAATGCAACACATGGAATGTGGAACAATTCCCAAAATTTCACTTCAAATATTACACATAATTCATCCAAGGACCCAAGGGATGAGAGAAAGTGATCCCCAAGAAATATTCCAAACCCGTGTACAAATATGACAGTTCAATTATAGTGGCTATCCCCCTGTATCATGTTCAATTTCCCTAGTCTTAAACATCCTCATGAATCCCATGAGAGATATGGAGAAGAAGAAGGATGAGAACAATGGAAATATGACCCTAGAAGGTGTCCTAAAGTTTACCAAGGTGATATCATTAGGTCTCAGATAAAGGAATTGGCTGGAACAATGTAGGAGATTTTGGCAACACATTTCTCCATCAGCTACATGATGGATGCAAAAGATCACATGGAGTTAAAGAATGACATCAACAATGGAGAGGTTGATATCCTCGATGAATGAAGGAAGAATTAACATTTCACCAAAGAGACCTGAGAATATACATCACTGCAGTCGATATAAACTTATTTTTCCACATGCAAGAGAGGGGAATTTCACACCGAGAAACCCAAGAAAGACATGCACAAGACGTTTCTATGCACAAGGAAGCTTGGTAGTTGAATACAGTTTCTAGTTATGGACTCAACTATTGATTAATTCCCCTAGAATGAATACAATTGAAGATCACATATGTGCAAGTGAGGCTTAGATCAATGAGAAGAAGAAGGAATTGACCTCTTTTCCACTTTCAGAGCATGAGGCGGTCATCATTGAAGTAGTTGGACTTCAGTGACTGATTTCACCTACATATGCTAACCAAAAAACATTGATAGCCATTATGTTGGATGCATAAGAGAAATCCCAACAATACTATTATGCACTTTAAGGTGTGCACATAAGAGAATCCCCAGTGTTAGATATGGGTGCATAAATCAAGACAATGGCTGGGTCAACCACACCAATAGAGGTCAACAAATTTTGTGACAAAATGAATGAACTAATGGAGCTATTTTGTTAGATAGAGACCTAGTTCCAAAGATTCATTGTCAAACTAATGAAGAAGGTGTTTTCCATCACTAACATTGCACCATAATCAATTTTTTTGGCTCAACGAAAAATGAACTAATAGTGTTAGGGGAATGTTGGAACCAATATCTTACCAATATCACACACACCACAAGTTATACATGATACATGTGCCATGTTTTTTGCACCACACAACACCAAGATTCATCACCTGCACCAACCAGTTTTTCACGATGCGTAAGGATTTGCAAAGTTTACATGCATATCAAATCCTTGAATATCTTCTATAATGATTGTAACCATTTTCCATCCTACAGGGAGTTTGGTCTAAGGGAGGATTATGCAAGTGATTTGTAGAGGTACATGGAACACTTAAAAGGTTATTACATTATAATAAGATATGGTGAGGATCATATTATATATTCATTTAATCCAACTGGGGAATATGTACCATGCATTGGATACAAAACTTTAGCTGTTGAGGGAAGAGAGAACCCACGGGTCTTGTGGTGGAAACAAGTTTGGAAATTCAAGTGCCTAGCAAAATCCAAATTTTTCATGTGGTTTCTATTGAATAACAAAGTTTTAACTTGGGATATTATAAAAAAGAAGAAATTTGTGGGTCCTAGATGGTTTTTATGACCCAAGGAGGTCATATATATGGATAAATGTATATGATATGACCCCAAAGGGGGGCATATTGTTGAATCATGTTGTCATTGATGACAAAGGTTTAATTAATTGATGTCAAAGGATTAATGTCAAATGATTGATTGATGTTAAGGGATTGATTGATGCCAAAGGATGTTTGAATGATGTCAAATGTAAAAGGTTTGACGTATACATATCTTATCATAGTATGTTGATGAATATGTATCAATGAGTTTTCATTGATACATGATGCATAGATCAAGATGGATGGATGTGGTTTCACTAGTATATTATGCATTGATGAATCATTATTGTCTTATCATGGTTGATAATGTGCACAAATGGATGAACTCTAAAGTGTTACCCTTATGGTGAAATCCCTCAGGGGAAGATGCTTTATGGATGAGTTATCCTTGAAGTATGGTTATGCTTATATGTGGAATAATGAGATGAAGATCAGTGAAATTGTTTTTGAAACTATCTTAGATGGATAGTGATTTTCATGCCATTTCTGGTGGTATGTGGAATGTCACATA
>JASDQU010308767.1:53075-65777 GCA_032191745.1 Picea mariana
ACTGTGTGGTTTCTTCTTGTGCTCTCCAAAGGCATGCTTCGACTATGGAAGAAATCTTTTGGAGTTGAACTAGTTCATCTCCCTCTTCTGTTGTTCCTTCTAGTAGGGTCACAATGGAGACTGCATGTCTAGACTGAAGTGCTTGCTACAATCCTTGGAGATCACTCTCAATTCTGTTGTACATTACCTCTTTCTTAGCTTCCTTATTTTTTGTTATTTCTTCTATAGCTTCATTCATAGTGGGGAGGAGAAAACAAAAGTCATCTGGGGTGAGCTTGGTCTTCATCTTGGTTACAGGGGTTCTCGGTTTCTCTTGGGAGGAAGGTTTCAGAGGTGAAACCTTCCTTTTCTTCAATGAGTCCTCTTTGTCTTCTGACCTCTATTCAGCTTCTTCATCATTACCTTCTTGCTCAGGTGAAATGGATGTGGTCCTTACAGATCTACTGTATATATCCTATATTTGCTCATCCTTCTTCGTGTTCATTGTTTTATTCATCTTACTAGGTCCAGGTGTATCCTACGCAGCTTCTGGGTTGTCGATGTCAGACAATTCTACGGGTTCTGTTGAAACAAGGAGGTTTGTCGACCATTCCTTGGTGATTTCCTCCAAGTCTTCTTCTATCATCTTATAATAAGACTGTAACTACTCTTTGTTCTCATCAGTGCGTGTTGTTATGTAAATCAAGTGGCGGTCCGCGTTGAAATCCATTAAGGGCCTAAACCTGAAGAGGCTATTTGGGGTTATCCGAGGCTCAGACTAGATGGCGCACTTCAACTGATTGTAGTAGGCATGGAATACGGCATTGGATTGTCATTGTTTTCTCATATCATTTGAGTACCATAAGGTACTAAAATTCATGGCTAAGGTCTCAAAAGGGTCGAGGTCTGGGAAGGTTGCATCTTCCGGTAGCTCCCATGCAAAGAAAGCTATAAGTAACAAGATCCAGCTAAAATGGAATTCATGCCTATGATCCTGGGCTTCTTTGCAATAGATCTCTAGTTGATTCACCAGGTACTTCACCCAGTTCAATTGTAATCCCTCTACACACTTTCCTATGAGGTCAACTACAAATCTAGATACTTGCGTGGGTCAATTATTAAAAACGAGCTTCCCTGCGATTAGCTAACATGCAAGGTGCACTGTGCTGCTCTGAATAGAGGCTACCTTGTAGCCACACATTCCTTTCTCAACATCGCCATAAGCTTCTTTGATATTCTGAGCAAGAGCATGGTCTGTGGTCTTTCTAGGATAGTAGTCATGGGGATCAAGGCCCTGCATGCTAAGACCTATGATCTTATTGATTAGCACTGGATCAATTGTGATGTGACGGATCAACCATAGGTATCCTCTGTGGTATCTCACCAAGAGTAGCTTAACATAGGCATTGACTTCTTGGTGATGTCTGAAATGTGGGATCTTCATCAGGTTCAACAGAGTGGACTACGTGAGGTTCATAGTCCATTACTGAGGGACGATATTTGAGTTATTTCCCTTGGTTTGGGTTAGGTACTTGTACAAGGCAAGTGTGTTGTAGAATTTACGATCCCACAAGTTGAAGTCACTAAAATTCATTGCTGCAATCTTGTCTTGATCTGTGCAGACTATGCGTACATCTTTCGGCAAGTATGCGGTGACTAGAGTGTACTCAAAGTCTCTAGGAACACTATCTCTATTGATTGCACCCCTCAGAGGTGGTATGTAAGAAGGTAGGATGGATGAAACCAAACTCACATTGGCCATATCATCTTTATGTTTGGTTCTACATTATGTGCTAGCTCAGGATGTTTTTGCTCGAGCAGTCAATGGGGAGGCTTGCACTCCTCTCGTCGATGATGCCTATAAACCTATAGACACCCCTTTTTCTGACATGAATCTTTCGGTTATGAAGCTAGAAAGTACCTCTCTTGCAGATTATTCATCTGCGCTAAATTCGTCAGACAAACACGATCAGAAATAAAAATTAGTTGGGGTTCACAATGATATCAGATATTGTACTAGGATGACCAACCAGATCGTAATGACCACTATATACAACTACTATTCTGTGGGATTCTAATTCTCAGTTGGAAAAATTGTTCTTCATGCATGGTGCGACAAACTAAGTAAGAAATTCATCAATGGTCTTCTTGCAACGGGCATGAACCTTCCATTAACATTGATCTTTTCGTTATGGTGTGGTCCAACGATCTAGTGATGATCCTTTAATGCTTTTCTATCTATTCGGGGAGGAAGTTGAATGGGTATATCAGTCCAATGACTATATCTCTTTGTCGTGACAAATTTCCATAGGTCATTGTTCTGATATCTCAGCGAAGCTCCCATTCTACAAGTTTTCTTTCTATGATGTTCTATCTGGACTCTTGTGCAACTTTTCAATCTTTGTCATCTTCTTACTTAACTTTCTAGCTTTCTTTCCAGTGAGCTTCGTCTCAGTAGTGATTTTCCAATTCTGGTTCCTATTTTCCTTGGATATAGTTACTTCTCATTGCTGAGGTTCTTTCTTAGGTTTTAGGTATACCATCTCTTCTTTATCTGAGATAGAAACTTTAGTCTTCTGGGAGTCCTCTGGTGTTCTGATAACTTTGACATCTAGGTTCCTAGTGTGATATATCTTCGATCTATTCTTCTATTCTTCAATCAACTGTGCGATCCTTCTGGTCATGATGTCTTTTAACTCTTGTCTCTGATGTTCTAAAAAATTTTCTTCTTCCTTCTTTCTGGCTTGATCTCTTTCAATCCAAGGATTTCCAAGTAACATAGTAAATGGGGCGTTGTCCTTAATAAATTTGATAATCTCAAAATCTCCTTTTGTTAAAGTTCCATTAGCATTCATAGATATCTGATTGAGACTTCCACATAGTTTCACTAGTTTCGCTCTGAATAACCGTATTCCACTCAATGAAGGGGTCATAACAGGCCTCCCTATAGCTTCCCAAGTTCTTTCTATCATAATATTCACCTATGTTTCCTCATCTAGAACACAATCAACATCGAAGTCTCTTATTCTTACCTCGATGCATTCTTTCTTGTTAAAAACCTCTAATAATATAACATGTCAGTGATCATTCAAGGTGTCTTGTATCTGTAGTAACATCTTGTCGGATTCTCTCTGGGGTTCTGTTATTTATGGATCTGGCTTAAGGTTTTCTTCTTTCAGATTCATGCCTTCAATTTTAGCAATCATTCTAGGGAAATCTAATACTTCGTGGTCCAAATCTTTGCAATAGAGACAACTAGGTCTTCCACTAGGGAATTCCTTAGCAAGATGTCTCGGTCTTCTACAATTGTAACAGAGGGTTAATCCTCTCTTTATTTTAAATAACCCCCAACCTCTTTTGTACTGCGCACTAGGGTTATGGTACTTAGCCTGCAAAAATTTATTTCGAAGATCCTTCATCTGCTTGTTAGTCCAAACATTCTTTCTATGCATAGGTATAACATATCTATCAGATGTATTCATATCAAGCTTTCTTTCATCTATCAGAGCCCTAGTTTCCAAGCTAGGACAGAATCTATCAAACATACCTAGATCCATACCCTAGAAACAAAAAAATTCACTTATTTTACTTTTGCAGAGCACAAAGCTTCCAAATCTAAAAAATTTTGACTATTCTTACCTCTATCAGATCACAAAGCTTACAGATCTTACCTCTTTTATGTAGATCTGACCTTTCTTTCTTTGCACAAAGATTCACAAGTTAAGTAGAACATTGCACACTAGGGCAACAGATCTATGCACAGAGCTTTCACAGTTTCTAGATCGAATCTTTTCACAAATCTTTTATTTCTCAGATCCCAACAATCACAGTTCTAGTCTCAGTAACAGAACCATTTGTTGGCACAAGGGTAGACCCAAGGTTCAATGCTACAATAGCACACCAACAAAACCCTAAATACCGTCCCTTTCGGCAACACCTACGAAGTAGATGAAGTCTCACTCCAGGTAGAGGTAGGGGTGGTTGTAACAATTAGGTGTCTACAACCTTAGCTGGGACATAGATCTGTGATTATACAACTTACTAGAGCACTTAGCACTATTAGTTCCTCAAAATACATTCAATAACCACTTCGTTTATAAGACAGAGATTCGCAACATTCACACTAATCTATAGTATTCAAGCACTTAGCAACAGTAAGCTAGATCAAATCTAGTAGATCAACACTAAGCATCTTCATACACATCAGATCTAACATTCATACACATCTAGGAGCACAAAACATAAGTAGATCTTCCTACAAATATCATAGCACTTAGCAGAAGAAGAAGTAAACACATTGAATCAAAGCACAAAGCATCACACACAGATTTACATGGTTTTCCCCCACCTTGAGGATACATCCACCAAATCTTATTCTTTATTATCTCGGTCAAATAGTTATAGCACAAAGCCTCAACAATCCTTACTCCGCACAGGACAAAATATCTACGTAGCTCGCTAGATCCTTCTTCCTTATGCTTCAGCACAAAGCCTTTCACAACCTCCTACAACAACTTGCACTTATCTCTGCAAGTCTATTACAATCATGCATAGAGCATTTACAATCCACATCTGATCACACATATCTAATTACTAGCACTAAGCCATCGACTCTCTTCTACCTTGCCTAGACATCTATTTATACATACAAAAGTGGGCCTAAGAGTGGGTAAACCCACAGGCCGACATCCCAATCCCATTGCATTATCCCAAAAGCCTGAAAGGGACCCAAAGTGGGCCAATATCCTGTGATCTCTTCTTCATCTTGCACACTTCCTTCGATAGGGCATCGAAGTCCCAAAATGGTCAAATATGACCAAGTATATCCCACAACTTGGTCAAGGGCCAACAAGACATGTACACACGCGGGCTAAATGAGGACATGGCATGTACAGTGGATGAAGTCATGAATAATTGTGGTTGAGCTGATGATAGGCTCTTGAATATTGAAGTAGGTTCCATACCTTCATTCTATGGGCTCAGATCTGCCATTGAGACTCTGGTATGGTTCATTGTTGTCTTGATGGATACTCTTTCTTTTTGTGTAGTGAATGCTTAAGGCATTCTTGGTATGGCTGGTGTGATTTGGTTTGTGCTGGTTGATGGAGTGAGAATCACTCTTATGATTTAGTGCTTATATGATTTCTATAGTATGTTGATTTCTTATACATGATTGAGTAGAATTCATATTGTATTTTTAAGGAGCATGAGTAAGTTGTTGGAGAGATTGGATGTGTTGTGACTGATTATGGATCATATTGGATAGTGAGAGCTAGAAGAGAATTTGATTGAAGGTTGCAGAGGATTTGAGTTCATATTGAAAAGAAAACCCTAATTTCTTAGAAGTGATACACATATTGTAGTACAGACTAGTCACGTACATACACACATTGTACTACTGGTAGGGCACATACATATGCATGTTGCACTACCGACAGGTTGTGTACCTATTGACAAATTGATATCTATTGAGGATTGTTTCCTCATCTCAATTGGTGTTGAGGGTATAAGATGAGTCTTGCATTATAGAGATGGTGCTCTTGTAGATTTATACTCTATTCAGTTGTTACTGATAACCCAAGGATTGAAGTCAGTAATAAAAAGGAAATTGTACATACATCTTATGTACTATCTGTTCCTTGTGGTGATGATTTGTTGATGATATATTTTTGATATATGCTTTTGATATGTGTTCACATGTAACTGATTATAAATGACAACAAAAAGTAATGAGTAAATGGCGATTTCTAACTAATGAGTTTTTTGAAAGGGATGTTTTGGGAAAAGAGCCTCACACTCATTCACCCCCCTAATTGTGGTTGGTATGTCCAACAATTTTTATCAGAGAGGGCCTTCACTATAAATCCTTAACAAGCTTGGAGGAGATCCATGGACACATAAATGGATAATGAAGTTCCAATCCTTGATGAGGAAAACTATTCTACTTGGAGAATAGAGGTGAGAGTACATTTGAAGGAAATGGGAGTGGGTGTTTGGAAGGCAGCCATTGGTGGATCAGTTTCCTTAAATAACAAGTCAAAGTTTGCAGCTCAAAGGGAAGGAAAGAAGAATGATGCATTGGCTCTCAAGACCATTCTTAGTGGACTCCCAATCCCTATCAAAGAGAGCATAGGAAAATGCACTTCTGCCAAGGATCTATGGCTAAAGCTAGAGGAGACATATCAAATCAAGAAGGAAAATATTGAAGACCTCTCCATCAAGATCATTAAAGGTAAAGAATCTCTAGAAACTCTTGATTACATTATTTCTAAATGTGATGATGTTGAAAAAAAGGAAGATCTTGAAGACATATCAAATGAAGGCATAGAATCATGTGATGATGTTGGCAAAGAGGAATATCTTGAAGACGTTTCAAATGAAGGTAAAGAATCTCCACAAACCCTTCATTATAATAATTCAAAATGTGATGATGTTGAATTTTTCTCTACAAGTGAATAAGAAAATCTAGAAGTAGTTTGGATAAAATCAATTGATTGTTATCCCATGGAATAAGTAGAAGAAAAACTATTGGAGCTTAAAGATAAAGTTGAAAGAAGTCTATATGAATATAGCAATGACCATTATTATAGAAACTATAGCTATCTTTTAGATAACACTAAAAAGTTTCTTAAGAAGAGTTAAAATCACATCTTGAAGTTAAAGGAAATTCTCAAAGAATAAGAAGAGAATAATAATACTCAATTATAAGAAAAGGAAGAAGAGATCACAAGACTAAAGAATTAAAAGGAAGATAAGAAGGTAGATGATGAGATTAGAAAAAGTTTTGAAATTATTGTCCATCTCAAGACCCAAATTGAAGAAGCCAAAAGGGTAGAGGAACTATTGAAGTATCAAGTAAATGAAAAGGAAGAGTCATGTCATAAGTTAGAAGCTGAATTTGTTGATCTTAGAAAGAAAGTAGAGAAGTCAAAAAAATTCTTGAATAGCTCACAAATATTGAATGAGGTATTGGAAAGTCAAAGATCACCAAATGATAAATCAGGTCTTGGATACAAGGGAGAAGCTACACATGTTGAAGAAAGCACATCAAAGAAGCATGAGGTAAGCCCCTCACTCCCAAAGGATGAAGATAGTGTTTCAAGTCAACCATATACACAAGGAAAAGAAAATTTCAAAAGAACAAAGAAAGGAAGACATCAAGAAGCCATCCTTACACCTCAAAGAGGATGGACNGAAGACATATCAAATGAAGGCATAGAATCATGTGATGATGTTGGCAAAGAGGAAGATCTTGAAGACGTTTCAAATGAAGGTAAAGAATCTCCATAAACCCTTCATTATAATAATTCAAAATGTGATGATGTTGAATTTTTCTCTACAAGTGAATAAGAAAATCTAGAAGCAGTTTGGATAAAATCAATTGACTGTTATCCCATGGAAGAAGTAGAAGAAAAACTATTGGAGCTTAAAGATAAAGTTGAAATAAGTCTATATGAATATAGCAATGACCATTATTATACACACTATAGCTATCTTTCAGATAACACTAAAAAGTTTCTTAAGAAGAGTCAAAATGACACCTTGAAGTTAAAGGAAATTCTCAAAGAATAAGAAGAGAATAATAAGACTCAATTATAAGAAAAGGAAGAAGAGATCACAAGACTAAAGAATTAAAAGGAAGATAAGAAGGTAGATGATGAGATTAGCAAAAATTTTGAAATTATTGTCCATCTCAAGACCCAAATTAAAGAAGCCAAAAGGGTAGAGGAACTATTGAAGTATCAAGTAAATGAAAAGGAAGAGTCATGTCATAAGTTAGAAGCTGAAGTTGTTGATCTTAGAAAAAAAGTAGAGAAGTCAAAAAAATTCTTGAATAGCTCACAAATATTGAATGAGATATTGGAAAGTCAAAGATCACCAAATGATAAATCAGGTCTTGGATACAAGAGAGAAGCTACACATGTTGAAGCATGCACATCAAAGAAGCATGAGGTAACCCCCTCACTCCCAAAGGATGAAGATATTGTTTCAAGTCAACCATATACACAAGGAAAAGAAAATTTCAAAAGAACAAAGAAAGGAAGACATCAAGAAGCCATCCTTACACCTCAAAGAGGATGGACACCAAAGCAAAGGTATGAAAGTGTTTTTCATGGTCAATATTATTCATGTAATGAATATGGTCACAAATATTTGGAATGAAGATATTACGCAAGGAGAAATAATGGAATATTTCATAACACCATAAGGTGTTGGATATATGATCAAGTAGGACACATTGTTGTTCACTGTCACAACATGAAATGCTACAGTTGTAGTGGATTTGGTCACAAATCCCAGTACTTCTAGAACAAAAGAAAAAATTCCATGATAAGGACTTCATATAGCATGACTAGAATAAGGAATGAAGTAAAGAAGGGAGACATCTTTGAAAATATGGAAGCTCAGAGCTCAAGTTATGAGAAGTAGGGACACCTTCAGAAGTGGGTGAAGAAGATTGAACAACCAGAGAAGAATGGAAGCCTTGATGGAATCTCAAGTGTGTCATCTACTAAAGCATACATAGATGATAGTGGTGACAGTCATGTACATACACAGGCTGACCTTTAATAGGTCACATACATATGCAAGTTGTCTGTGCAACAGGCCATGTATATGTGGTAAATCCTAGGGAAAAGGGATATGCACATGGGTTGCAGCTTGATGTGAGGGTATAACTCTGTGATGCAGGGTCTGACATTGTTTGTTGCAGGTTATGACATTGTTTCCTACAAGTTTTCATGTTTACATATTGGATTATGTAATTTGATGATATAAAATGAAAAGTTATCTTGGATGCATGACACTAACCCATGAGTATGGATTGAGGCATTATTCTGTTGAAGAAAATTGTTGGGTATATCAATGAATTTATGGCACCTTGGTTATGTGATATATATTGATGGTACTAGCTAGAGATGTCATTTGAAGCACACTACTAGTACATGTATTTTTGGATGCTTACTATTTTCCGTAGTGAATGGAGGATTGAGGCTGATCTGTTGGGGTACATGGCTGGTACATATTTGAGTTTCATTGATATATCTTATGATGTATTATTGGAAGAATTATTTGTGGATATCTTGGTGCATGCATTTGGAATATGGTGGGAATACATATTGGGACATGTAGTCGGTGAGTTGATAAGGTGATCATGTTGTACTTCATTGATGAATTTGATCTATAGTTGATGCATGATTGGTACACTTCTAGTACATTGGTAGAGGCACCCACTAGCAGTTTGATTGGCACATGTTTTGTGGATTTGGCATACATGTATTAGTATTCATCTTGTTGTGATA
This sequence comes from Picea mariana, assembly GCA_032191745.1. Classification (NCBI taxonomy): domain Eukaryota; kingdom Viridiplantae; phylum Streptophyta; class Pinopsida; order Pinales; family Pinaceae; genus Picea; species Picea mariana. The sequence continues at coordinate 62,357 of JASDQU010308767.1, forward strand.
TTGGTGCATGGTTGATGTACTTTCTTGGTACAAGTGACGATACATGTTGATGTACATGTTTGATACACTCATAGATGGTATATGTTTGGATTATAGTACTTGGATAAAAGTACGCCATTGGTAGATGCACATGATTGGAATATTGGTAGATGCACATGGTTATCATATTGGTAGATGCACACGGTTGACATGTTGATGGAGGCATATTATTGGTATCATATTGGCACATGTTTTGGTACATGATGTATTTGTTCATTCATTAGCATATCTTTTTCTTCATGATGTTTGGTATGGCATGAGTTTGATGCATGGATAGGTCCAAGGATCGTCATATGGTATCATATTGTTCATACTACAGAGAATATAGGGGGAGACATACCCATAGGGTGAGTCATTCTTCTTCCCATGATTATAGGAGGAAAGAGCCCTATATTTGGAGAAAGAGAACAAAGGCATAGTTCCAGGGGGAGCATTAGTCACAGGGGGAGTATGAGAAATATATCTCAGCATTACATCATAGCGATATCCCTTATTCAAAAGTGGAGAGATTATTCAGAGGAAGATTAAAGGCATTCAAATAGGCTAAGAATCCCCAAGGGGACCTCAAGCAAGGGGATCATCCCCAAGATGAGAATGACCATTTTCCATTGATGTCAAAGGGGGAAAGATAGTCACATTGATGTGATTGTTTATTATTGATGGGGAGAGATAGTCACATTGATGTGATTGTTGATTATTGATGGGGAGAGATAGTCACATTGATGTGATTGTTGATTATTGATGGGGAGAGATAGTGATTGATGACTATTGATGTAGATCATGACTTGTATACATGTTGACATCAATGATTTTTGTTGACATCAATGTTGGTACTACCATCAATGCCAAAGGGGGAGATTGATGAATCATGTTGTCATTGATGAAAAAGGTTTAAATAATTGATGTCAAAGGATTAATGTCAAGTGATTGATTGATGTCAAGGGATTGATTGATGCCAAAGGATGATTGAATGATGTTTGTTGGCCCTTGGTGAAGGAAGAAAGCGAAGATCAAGGAAGAAAAGGGAGAAAAAAAAATTCACGGAAGACACAGTGACTGATACTAGGTCGAAGTGAGAAAAAGAGTAGAAAAGATGGAGCAAAGCCCAAGAAAGAAATCCATTGGAAAAGGAGATCGAGAATGACAAGTCAACAAGAAATAAGGACTGTGGACAAATCATCAAGTGGAAAAATCCACCATTGGATGCTTTGGAGCACCGCGTGAAAACGAAGGAAAGACAGGTTGGTGAAGCCCTGAAAATATGGGTCAAGTTGACCTAGGGTTTTAGAAACCTAGGGTTTTGGTATCTAGGGTTTTGGACACCTAGGTTTTGGCCTAAGGCTTTCGATGAGCTACTGTAATGTATAAATAGAGGTCTAAAGGGCCTAGGTTGTGTTGGTACGATGATATTGTTATTGTGGATTTTGGTATTGAGTTAGTTGAGAGAGGAGTATTGTGTGAGAGGGAAGTGTTGAGTAAGAGAGCCTTCTGGATTGTAAGATCTTTAGCTAGGTGCAAAGATCAACCCTACAACTGGGTGCACAGGGAGAGGAGAGAAATAGAGGAGAAGAGAGAAGATCTGCTAGCTAAGAGCATAGACAATAACTGTATTCTTTAACCTAATATAATATAGCACATTTTTTGGACGTAACCCTAGAGAGAGGGTGAACCACGTATATTTTGTGTTGTGTGTGATTGTTATTTTGTATTTGTCATTGATATACTATGATTTCATTACTACCTAAGATCTGATAAGTAGATGTGCAGAATATATCTAAGTTGATAAGTGATCTATGAATGATGTGATGTTCTTGTGTTAGATCCACTTGATATTCCCTTTGGTTGTAGACATGTATGTCCTGCAACCCCCTCATAACTGCTTCAGGTGAGACTGCATTTACTTCGCAGGTGTTGTTGAAAGGGCCAGTAGTTAGGGCTTGTTGGTGTGCTCTTGGAGCTAAACCATGGGTATACCCTATGCCAACAAATGGTTTTGTTGCCAGGACATGAATATTCTTGAGGAGATGTCAAGGTGGTTTCCATCGAAGACAAAGATTCAAAAGTGGATAGAAGATCAAGAGAAGGACTTCATTGAAGTCCATAACAAGAACCCTAATATTAGCTCAGAGGACTGGTTCGAGAAATATAACTTTACCGATATACATGAGATCTTCTTTGGAGGAATCCATGAAGAACTATATGAGTGGCTAGCTATATTATCAGATACCCAGTTCAATATCCCATCTAGACTTCCTGTGGTTTGGACGTCAGAGTTGATAAAGAAGGTCAAGAAATCTGATAACACTGTATCACAAGCAGTAGATCACTGGTTTGATAGTACCATTGGAGGGTACATCACAGAGTTTGTTGTTGATAGAGTAGAATCGTATAGCCAAGATGAGAGATATTTTTCAAGGGACCTTGAGGGAAATTTTTACAATGCCTCAAGTTGAGAATCAAGATTCTATTTCATGAGAAGAACATCTTGAAGATACAATAGATTGGTCAGATCAAGAAAGGATAATGTTTAAAAAATCAAAAAATGACAACGACACTGAAGCTGGACATACACGTAGTGGGACAGTGTTTAGAGAGGTTCACCTTGAAAACCTGTTTAATCATAACTACAGGGAGGAGGGTTTCTACAATGGAGAAGAAGCATATCTTATGGACGAAGAACATTCAGAACCCGTCGGGACTGAGGAAGGACAAGATCAAGAGATTCGTCAAGGAGAACCTAAAAACTCAGAAACCACGCAGACCATTGAAGTAAGTATTGTTATCCTTCTTGTTGATTCAGTATTAAGAAATCAGAGTAATCCTAGTAACTAGAGTGTCCAGAGAACTATCCATAGTAGCCCACCACATATTCATTTAGGAACCATAGGAAGATCTATGGCAGATGAGATGAAACTCCCTATCTTTAGGGGAGATGGATCTGAAGATCCTGATCAACACTGGTTCCTATGTGAAGCCATATGGAACATTAAAAATGTCACATATGAAGCTGTCAAACAAACCAAGTTCAGTACAACTCTCAGAGATTGCGCACTAAGTTGGTACATGAAACTTATTCAAGGACTTGCATAGCCTAAGACATTGAATCAAATCAAGAACACATTGATTACAGAATTCAATAAACCTAAGTCAGAATCCCAATGTTTTATAGAGCTGAAAGAGATCAAGCAGAAGGTATTTGAACCTGTTTAGGAGTTCAATAAGTGATTCAAGACCTTAACATGCCGATTGACTTTTCAGATCCCAGACGAACAGAACAAGGAATGGTTCATTACTTCCCTTCTACCACACATCGGAGTTCCCATGATGCAACAGAAGATTTCTTCATAGTATAAGGAACTGGAGATCGCCATGTGATGCATGA
>JASDQU010308767.1:75598-87847 GCA_032191745.1 Picea mariana
TGTTGATTTCAAGTCACAAGAGATGTAGGATCTATACGTCATATCGTGTATCAGGGACTTGGGAGTTGAAGCCCCAAAGATTATGTAGCCAGAGCAGCGAGATCGCGAGACGTGATATCCCTGCAAGATCAGAGCCACTCGTTGAGGAGGACACATGTCAAGAGATTCTCATCTCACAGACTTAGGCATTGGAGGAGTGAAAATGAAGTCATTCAACTTCATGAGTAGCGAAGTGGCGAGAGGCTATGAGCCGTAGATCTGCATAGGATAGGTGGCAGAGATCGGGAAGCCTCGCGAACTCGGGAGTTCACTGGTTGAAAACCCAAGAATTGGGTACTCCAAGTCGCGAGTGGCAAAGCGGCAAGATATTTGGAGTCGTCCATCTGAGGGGATAGGTGGCAAAGATTGGTGATCTCGCGAACTCGGGAGTTCGCAGGGTAAAGTCCCAAGTATTGGGTGTGCAAAGTCGCGAGACGCGAGGGCGCGAGGCGACAAAGGAGCAAGAGGATTGTAGCCATCCATCAGAGGAGGACAGGTGGTGAGAGATCAATAGATCTCATGCACTCGGGAGCTCGCAGGTTGAGAGTCCAAATATTGGGTACTCCAAGTCGCAAGGTCACAAGGTGGCGAGAGAAGGATAGCCGTTGGATCCGGAGCACAGAGAGACCGTTGGATCTGATCAAGGGATTGTATCTCGGGACCTCGCAAGAAAAGGTTTGAGAATTTGGGCACGGGGATCGCGAGGTCGCGAGAAGGTGATATCTCGACAGCTGGAGCAGGGTGGCCCATAGAGGAGCATGAGTGGAATACAGGTGGCACCAAGGATTCGCAAGCCACGAAGCGTCGAGGAGCGAACTCATGTGGACACTGAGCAACAAAGTGCCAAAGAGCCGAGACTTGTGGGGATGCATCGCAGAGTATAAGGTGGGACCATGCGGCCAAATGGTGGACACATGTTGAATTCTCGCACCTCAGAGACTCGTGGACTAGGAGGTTGAAAGCTCGACAGTTTAACCGGCGAGATTGCAAGGTTGCGAGGTTGCGAGAGGCACTAACATTAAGCCTAGCCCACGATTTCATGTGGTGAAGGCGTGCATAAATAAAAGGAGCTATACCCGTATCACCAGCTCGGGTATCGTGATACTTAAAAGGAAAATTTGGAGGTTTAGAGTCATGAACTCGTGAGACAGCGAGATTTAGCTGACTTCAGAACAGATTGTTGTGGGTGCAGATCTCTCGATAGGGAGATAGAAGAACCTTCAAGTTCTTCAGGACGAGAAGAAGAAGGTCATGTGCAAGGACATGCCTGTGGGTGGTGCACCTCTGCATCACCATGAAGCTAGAATTATCCCCTATGGGAGAATCTAGTTCAGGTATGAGTCAGATCCTGAGTCAGCTAACTAGTTTGTCTCTGCAGGTCGAAGATATGAAGAAAGACAAGGGAAAAGATAAAAGAGAAGACATCTGGTGTGTTAGATGCAGATCAGAAGGTCATGACAAGGAAATTTTCCTTTTATTCAATGAATATTTTGCTTCTAGAGCCCTATCACCTTGAAGCAAGTCACCTTACTCTGGTTCAAGGTATGCAGAAACAGACATCGTATTGGTGAGTGCTATTATTTGCAAAAGTATGTTCAAACACCTACAAATTTGTACTTTACTTTCTATAAGTCTGTAGGACATGATGATAGTGATTTTAGGGCCTATGACCTCATGCATGAAAGGTTAAGAGACATATATAATATTCAAGGAGAATTACAGCAAGAAGGAAACACTACGCAGTGCAACTCTCCTGGGAAAGGAAACTTCAATCCTCACGGTGGATTCATAGGAAGAGGACAAGGACAAGGAATGATTCGAGGCCGAGGAAAAATCATCTGTTATAACTGTGCACAACTAGGAAACCTTGCAAGGGATTTCCATAACCCTTTTACTACTTACATCTACTGTAGCTCATTTGACCATGTTATAGAATATTGTCCTGTACTTCTAGCTAAGCTTTAGGAAAGATGGGGACCTCAATAGAAACCGCAAGTGCAACTGATATAAGCTTACAATCATGGAGAAGTCCCTAAAGTCATTGGTATAATAAGAGGAGGCATTTTTAGAGGAGAAGACAGGTTGATCCAAGGGAAGACTACAAAAGATTCAAGAATAAGAAAAGCTACAGAGAATATCCAGACCTTTGATGCAAAGAAGGAAAGACAAACTTTTGAGGAAGCAAGAAAATAATTTAGAGGATACCAAGCTTCTTCATCAAAGACAAGACCAGAATTAAGAGAGTATGAAATGCCTCACGCATTTGATCAGTCTTCTTTGTCAAGAGAAGGAAAAGAGGTAATCAAGCTTATGGACATTTTACATACTTGTATTAAGTTGATTTGAGATGAAAGCATTGTACAAGAATTACAAAATTTGATCAGACAATATGAGCAAGGAAAGATATATCCCTTATTTAATAGGGCAGTACACCAAATCGGTAAGAAGAGAAGGAAAAATAAGGAATTACATTTGAATGCTCAAATAGGAGAATACGAGATAGACTATGTGTTCCTCGACTTTGGGTTGGAGGTCAATGTCATGACAAAGAAAACTTGGGCATAGATGGGAAAAACAAAGTTGATATATTCCCTTATCAGGTTTAGGATGGCTAATCAACAATCTGTCATCCCATTTGGATGATTGGAGCATGTCCCTGTGGACATCGACGGAGTAAGAATATTTGCATATTTTGAGGTAATTGAAATAGTTTATGATAGTTACCCTTACCCTATGTTGTTTGGAATTGATTGGGCCTTCAATAAATCTATTGTTTTTTACTTAAAGAAATGATGTCTGAATTTTGAAGGAGATGGCCTTAGGGTCATCGCACCTTTAGATCCAGATGAAGGTCAACGGTACATAAAACCTATCAGAGATGAAGACTATGCATATGCACTAGAAAACATCTACAAGCTAACAACTAGACAATAGGATTAGATTAATCCTACAACCAATGGGAATATAAGCTGGTGAAGTTACAATGCGTGATCATCAAGCTCAGAAGAAGAACTGGCAAAACCATATGTATGAAGTATCTACAAGGAGATGTGCTATATTAACCAGAGAAGTTTGTTGGATCGACACAACAGTAAGTAACCTACCCACATTTGATGGTCTGAATCCATTAGAAGCCTTCCTATCAGACTTTGAATCAAGTGTACCAACACAATAGAGTTTGTTGGCAATGGATGATCCCTTGAAAGCCACACCAATAAGATGGTGGGGGACACACAAAAGTAATATTACAGATTGGGTACATTGTCATACTCTGACGAAAACATGATTCTCAGCAAAAGTAGAAGGCTGCAAAGTTTGCTACATAGGTCGAAGCTACCCAAAAGACCATGTGCAAAGCTGTGAGGAATCCTAGAGAAACATTCCTCAAGAAAAATGGGTGCACAAATTCATTAACACACTGGATACGAAACCTATCAATTGGTGCCTTCAAGCAAATTTACGCCTCATCACTACAGATTGGAAAGGTATGACTCAGAATTTTGTAACCACCTTCTTATTTGAAAGTCAATTTCATTCAGTAGATCAAGCACTGTAGATTTTAATACAGAAAGTATTCGAGGAGGTATCTATCCTCCCCTTAGAATAGGAAGAGGATGATTGGATGATGCCTCTCCAGAAATTGCAAGGTTGTTACAACATCAATGTCGATGAAGAAAATGATCCTAGGAAAGTGAACATCATAGAAACAGAAGGCTAGAGAGATGTGGAAGGGCCAGGAGTTGAGTTACCATTTATTGGACAACCGATCAAGATTAAGAAAGTCAATATTGGAACAGCGGAGACAATGAAGCTTTCAAATATCGAAGATTATTTGGATGTTTCTACCATTGACACGATTAATGAGTTGTTGCATGAATATCAAGACTTGTTTCCAACCAAGTTCACTGATATGAAGGGAATTAAAGGGACTATGGGAGAGATGAGGATCCCCTTAAATCCATATTCTAGACTAATCAAACAAAGAACTTACAGACTAAACCCTAAATATAAGGAGAAAGTGAAGATTGATCTTAACAGAATGATGGAATAAGGAATTATAGAACCTGTCAAAGAATTAGAGTGGATAAGCCCTATGGTGGTGCAAGATAAGAAAATAGGAGAAATCAGGATATTTGTAGATCTTAGGAAGATGAATGACACTTGTTTGCATGACCCCTTCCCTACACCATTCACTAACGAAGTGTTTAGATAATGTGGGAGGCTAGGAGGTCTATTCTTTTATAGATGGATTTTCAGGGTACCATCAGATCCAGATTGCCAAGGAAGATCACCATAAGACCACATTTGCAATAGAGTGGGGATTCTATCAGTATAAAGTGATGCCATTTAGATTGAAGAATTCCCCAACCATTGTTTCCAGGGTGGTGGTCGAAGCATTCAAAGAATTTTTGCATAAATTTCTAGAAGCATATTTTGATGACTGGACTGTGTTTAGTTTGTTGAAAAATCACATTGAATCTCTAAGGATAATGTTGGATAAATGCAAGCAGTGTCAAATTTCTTTGAATCTGAAGAAGTGAATTTTATTTTCACCATTTGGAGTTCTGTTAGGACATATTGTATGTAAGCAAGGATTGTTGGTAGATCCATCCAAGATCACTATTATAGTTGATATACCCCCTCCTACAATAGTTAAACAGCTGTGCACTACGTTGGGACACACAAGATACTACAGAAAGTTCATTAAAGGACATGCTCATATTACAACACCCATGGAGAAGCCATTGAAAAAGGATTGTCAGTTTAGTTGGAATGAAGAATGCCATCAGAGCTTTGACACACTGAAAGAGAAAATGGTTATGGAGCCCATTCTGGTCTTTCCAGATTGGACCAAGGAATTTCATGTACATGTCGATGCATCTTATATTGCTTTAGGAGTTGTATTAGCACAGTCAGGGGAAGGAGATATTGACCACCCTCTAGATTTTGCTAGTAGAAAGCTATCAACTGTTGAGATTAACTACACCACCACTGAGCACGAAGGGCTAGCCATGTTGTATTCACTGTAGAAATTTCACCACTATTTGTTGGGAGGACACTTTAAAATGTTTATTGATCACTTCATGCTGAAGTACCTAGTCAACAAGCCAGTGTTTGGGGGAAAAATATGAAGATGGATATGTTATTTCAGGAGTATGATTTTGAGATCATGGTAAAACCAGGAAGAATGAACAAGGGTCCTAACCACTTGTTGAGGTTGGAACATTGAGAAGATCCCACTAATTTGGAAGATACATTGCCAAATGCACAACTAGCAGCCATTAGAAATATCAATGACCACTTCGCAGAGATAGTCCAGTTCCTATCAACAGGAATGGAACCTAGTGAGTACACAATTACATAGAAGAAACAACTAGTAGTGCATGCTACAAATTTCTCACTTATAGTTGGACATTTATACAAGATGGGACCGGATGAGATATTGCGAAGATGTGTTATGGAGGCATAATGACTATTGACCCTCACACAAGCTCACGAAGGCATCACAGGAGGACATTATGTAGGGAAATAAACTATGCAGAAGGTTCTTAGAGTTGGCCTTTGGTGGCCTACCTTACACATAGATGCTAAAGACTATTCCAGAGCCTGCGATGTATGCCAGAGGGTTGGGAAACCATCCAGAAGAGATGAAATTCCATTAGAACCGTAGCTAACCCTACAAGTGTTTGTGAAATGGTCCATTGAATTTGTTGGACATATAAATCCACCAAGAAAGCGTATAGGAGAAAGGTACATAATTACAGAAACAAAATACTTGACTAGATGGGTCGAAGCAAAAGAAGTCAAGGACTGTAGTGCCACTACAGTTGCGCGCTTCATATTTGATGACATCATAACTAGGTTTGGATGTCCAAAGATCCTTATGAGTGATCAAGGAACACATTTCATCAATAATATAGTTGAATCCTTGACTGAAGAATTTACAGTCCACGATCAGAAGAGCACACTGTACCATCCGCAAGCAAATGGGACAGTTGAAGCATTCAACAAGATCTTGGAAACAACACTAACCAAGATTTGTTTTGTGAACAGATATGATTGGGATTTAAGAGTACCAACAATATTATGGGCCTATAGAACCACTTGCAAGAAGATAACGATGCATACCCCCTTCAAGTTGGTATATGGTATTGAAGTTGTTGTTCCAATGGAATATCTGGCACCAAGCCTGAGAATTGTTTCTTTTACAAATATGGATGAAACTGGAGTTTTTCAAGAGATGCTCACATAGTTGGTCAAACTTGAGGAAGATCAATTCATTGCAGGATTTCATTCGCAAGTTCATAAGGAAAGAGAGAAGGCCTACCATGACAAGAACATCAAGTAGAAGGCATTTAGACAAGGAGGCCTAGTCCTGGTCTATGACAACAAGTTCATAAAACATCCTGGAAAGTTCAGAACACATTGTCTTGGACCATATGAGATCACCTATGTCACAGAAGGAGGATTTGCGTAGATGAAGATGTTAAAGGGAGAATTGAAGGAAGAATTAGTGAATGGGAGTTGGCTGAAGTTGTACTACAACAACCAGCTACCTTGCAACTCTTAGTAGAAGCATGAAGAAAAGGGTCTGGGTACCAGGTGCAGCTGAAACTGGGTACCAGACACAGAAAAAACAGTTTTCACAAGGGATGAAGAGGAGGAAAAGAGAAGAACACAGAGGTTTCACTACACAGCCTAGAGTCAAAGTAAAACAGGAAGATCAGATATGAAGTGCCTCAGGATGAGTCACATGTGAGTGTCGGGGACCTATTGGCCCTTGGTTAAGGAAGCAAGCGAAGATAAAGGAAGAAAAGGGAGAAATCAAAATTCATGGAAGACACAGTGACTGATACTAGGTCGAAGTGAGAAAAAGAGCAGAAAAGTTGGAGCGAAGCCCGAGAAAGCAAGCCGTTGGAAAAGGAGATTGAGAATGAAAAGTCAACAAGAAATAAGGATTGTGGATGACTTAGCAAGTAGAAAAATCCCCCATTCGATGCTTTGGAGCATCATGCGAAAAGGAAGGAAAGACAGGCTGGTGAATCCATAAATATGGGTCAAGTTGACCTAGGGTTTTATACACCTAGGGTTTTGGATGCCTAGGTTTCGGCCTAAGGCTGTCGGTGAGCTATTGTAATATATAAATAGAGGTCTAAAGGGCCTAGGTTGGGTTGGTACTTTGGGTTGGTATGATAATATTGTTATGGTGGATGTTGGTATTGCGTTAGTTAAGAGAGGAGTATTGTGTGAGAGGGAAGTGATGAGTAAGAGAGACTTCTAGATTGTAAGATCTTCAGTTGGGTGCAAAGATCAACCCTTCAGCTGGGTGCACAAGGAGAGGAGAGAAAGAGAGGACAAGAGAGAAGATATTCTAGCTAAGAGAAAAGATAAGAACTGTATTCTTTAACCTAATATAATATATCACAATTATGTGGACGTAGCCCTAGAGAGAGGGTGAACCACGTATATTTTGTGTTGTGTGTGATTGGTATTTTGTATTTGTCATTGATATACTGTGATTGCATTACTTCTTTAGATATTATAAGTATATGTGCAGAATAGATCTAAGTTGATAAGTGATATATGAATGTTGTGTTGTTCTTGTGTTAGATCCACTTGATATTCCCTTTGGTTGTAGACATCTCTGTCCTGCAACCCCCTCATAACTTCTTTAGGTGAGACTGCATCTGCTTCGCAGGTGTTGTCGAAAGGACCAATAGTTAGAGATTGTTGGTGTGCTCTTGGAGATGAACCCTAGGTTTGTCCCTATGCCAACAATGTCAAAGTTCAAAGGTTTGATGTATACATATCTTATCATAGTATGTTGATTAAGATGGATCAATGGGTTTTCATTGATACATGATGCATAGATGAATATGGATCAATGTGGTTTCATTGGTATATGATGCATTGATGAATCATTATTGTCTTATCATGGTTGATAAGGTGCACAAATGGATGAACTCTAAAGTGGTCCCCTTATGGTGAAATCTCTCATAGGAAGGCGCTTTATGGATGAGTTGTACTTGAAGTATGGTTATGATTATATGTGTAATAATGAGATGAATATCAGTGAAATTGTTAGTGAAACTATCCTATATGGATAGTTATTTTCATGCCATTTTTGGTGGTATGTGGAATGTCACATAATTCCTCGTGGTTTGAGAGTTATGGCCCTATGAAGATGAAGTACCCACATATGTTGGCTTGAAGCCCCAAAAGGTCAAAGAATTCAAAGAGCTTGCAAAGAAGAAATTATTATTTAAAGGATAAAGTGATGTGACAAAGTCAAGGAGGATTATTTAAATAATAAAGTGAAGTGACCAAGTCAAGAAGAAATATTTAAAATGATAGTTCAAAGGTTTGATGTATACATATCTTATCATAGTATGTTGATTAAGATGGATCAATGGGTTTTCATTGATACATGATGCATAGATGAATATGGATCAATGTGGTTTCATTGGTATATGATGCATTGATGAATCATTATTGTCTTATCATGGTTGATAAGGTGCACAAATGGATGAACTCTAAAGTGGTCCCCTTATGGTGAAATCTCTCATAGGAAGGCGCTTTATGGATGAGTTGTACTTGAAGTATGGTTATGATTATATGTGTAATAATGAGATGAATATCAGTGAAATTGTTAGTGAAACTATCCTATATGGATAGTTATTTTCATGCCATTTTTGGTGGTATGTGGAATGTCACATAATTCCTCGTGGTTTGAGAGTTATGGCCCTATGAAGATGAAGTACCCACATATGTTGGCTTGAAGCCCCAAAAGGTCAAAGAATTCAAAGAGCTTGCAAAGAAGAAATTATTATTTAAAGGATAAAGTGATGTGACAAAGTCAAGGAGGATTATTTAAATAATAAAGTGAAGTGACCAAGTCAAGAAGAAATATTTAAAATGATAAAGTAATGGAGAACTTTATAGTTATGGAAAGTGGTTAACCCTAAAAAGAGGAAAATAGGTTAAGTAACCTAGAAATGGGTTAAGTGACCTAGTAATAGGTTAAGTAACCTAGAAGTGGGTTAAGTGACCTAAAAGATGCTTCTAAGGAAGCTACTTGGAGAGTATAAATAAGAGGCAAGGGTCTCTTGTGAAATACACCTTTTTGTGCATCTTTTGTGTGTATCTCTTGAGCATGTATTGAAGATATATTCTGGGAGGGGCAAGGAATGGAGGATCTAATGGATGCATCAAAGTTTCGGCAAGTTTGAGATCATGACGAAAAAAGTCTCAGAAGTTCAAAAACTCTAGTTTCTGAGGTATACATGGGATGTAGTGAGCTAGGACATGTACATACGCAGGATAAATGAGGATAGGGTGCGTACAGTGGATGAAGTCATGAAGACTTGTGGTTGAGCTAATGATAGGGTCTTAAAGACTGAAGCAAGTTTCAGATATGCATTCTATGGGGTCATATCTACCACTGAGACTCTTGTTAGTCTCCAGTTTTGACTATATTTTTGCCTATATCACGTCAAATATACCTCCATTCTCATATCTAGTATCATTTCCTTCTGGCCTTACCATGACACATTTGACATCCTTTTACAACCAAATGGGGCTATTCAAGATATTCTTATGACTCAAGTTATTTTTAATGTATTTTGATATTTTAAACTAATGTTGATACTAATGTGACATGAGTTAGGTACTATTCCTTTGAAACTGAACTTATCAGTACCAGGTACCATCTCGCACTTAGTGGAGATACCAAAGAAGCTGCCGAAGACTTGCACAACATGGCCAGAGTGGATTGACAGTCCGATTCATATGATTGATTGAGTCATAACTCAATATGCTGACTCAGGGAGAGATTGTAGAACCATTTTATTAGAATGCTTTATCATCCACGTTTCTGTTGACGGGTGAAATTGCACGCTCGCCAATTGGAGGAGTGGATCTGGTCTGGGGTTGTCTAAATAACTCAAGCCATTTGGGATGATCCACCCCGACGGGTTTAGCAGCTCCGTTGGCCGATTTAAGTCCTAAGAAAAGGAAATAAAACTAAAATTAAAGGAACTAATCTAAATGAAAACAACAATTAAAGAAATATATATATATATACAGTCTATTGTCTAATATTATACATCCATAATTCTATGAAATTAAATGTTCAATTAATAGAAATAGATCTTAATCACAAATGTATAATATTTACAGATTATAGATTTTAAATGAAAACCTGCAAAAATCATTTATACACTATCCTATGACAACAAAACTATTGTTTTTTTATTTTTATAATTTTATGAGAAAGAAATAAAACGGAAACTATCTATGCTGGGCAATCAAAAAATAATAATCTTAAATAATAAATCTGAACTAATATATCTATCTAAACTACTTAAATAACACTAATAAACTAACCTGTAATAACGCTTTCCAATTTGTCCCGTGCAAAGTATTTGATTCAACTATTCAATGGGAGGAAACCCACACCAAATTTTCCACAGGCTTCTTGTAAACAGGAAGCATCAATGCTCTTTTGAATATAAATGACAGAACAAACAAGACATAAAACTGACAACAATCTTATGATTTACAAATCATTGCAGTTAGATAAATACCTATGCGAAGATTTGTACAGAACAGTTCAATTAACAAAGAAGATAAACCTTTATTCATTAAATTGAAATAGAATAATTGTTGTGCTAAAACTGAGATACAATAGACATGGGCATAATTTAAATCACAACGCATTAACCTATAATAAGTCTTGATAGCTAAAGTAGTCAAAGACTTAATCAGAAAGTAGAATGCACAAAACCTGAATGAAAGCATGATAAATTGAAAGCTAAACCTGTTACAAAAGATCGACTTCCATTCAAGTCTGTATCATCATAAATCCATAGTCTTGTTCTCCCAATAGTGATGATGGGTTCATTACAAAAAATAACAAGTATTTAAAGGCCACAGGGTAAAACATCCCTGTGGGAATTATCAAAACAGTTTACAAAAAATCTGGGAACAATCTCCCAAGTCTTCTATTTCTGCCTATGACCAACAACTTAAAACAAAACTATATCACAACAAGTATCTTCTAAAATGCCACAGCATGCCCAATTTTCCATTGAAATTCGTAGGTACCTGCAGGTGGACAAGAATAGACAAGTTTAGATAATGTTTTATTGGTAAAATTAACAAAAATCTAAATTTTAAGACTAGCTACAGAATCTTGCGATTCTGTAGCTGGTCTAATTTGAAAACATAACCATTTTAAATCAATCCAAAACTAACAGAAATATATTCGAACTATTAAACAAATCTTTAATTGCTATTTTAAAACAAAGAGAATCATTAAACCAAAACTTCTATGCTAATTTAGAGCAAACGAAATCATGTTTGAATCTATTTCAATCGAAACAGACCCAAAATGAATATCAAGCAAACCTCTGGTAAGAATTGAATATAGAAATAATATGTCAATCCAACACTCAACATAATCATTTTTTAAATCCAAACTAACAGAGCCATATCGAATCTGTCTTTGATACTAATCCAACTCATACAAATAATTATGCTAATTCAAGGCATGCAACATTGTTTTCAAATCGAACCAAACAGAAATGAATCAAACTAACTCAGGGCCGACACAAGCGTTATACTAATGCAAAATCGTATCAATCAAAACATAGCTACACGATTTTAGCAAACAAATATTTTGTACAGGTCGAATTCCATCATAATCCAAAACGAAAATATTTATTCAAAACGAAACAAAATCATTTCTTGAATCTATTTGAACAGAATTTAAATGAAAGAAAACCCAATCGGCTACCCTAATTCAAATCTATAGAATTGTTTCAAAAGAAAATCAAACAAAATCGAAAAAGAATCAATTGTTTATACTAATCTGAGAACAATAAAATTGCATTAACCAAATCATAGCTGTGTCTGAGTTTAGCAAACAAATCTTCTGTACATGGTTCATAATGAAATCATTTTTGGTAATTTTGAAAATGACAGAATCATTTTGAATCTATTAAATGAATAGAACTAATTGAAATAAAACTCAATCAGTTATATTAATTCAAACCAACTCATAAAACAAAATCAATGTTGAAGTACATACCTGGGCAGTAAGAAAATGATTCGATCATGATAACTTTGAATTGACAAAGGCCATTGTCTCTTCGACATTTCTGAAGACAATCGAACTGGTGGTTTTTTATTTCTTTTCATTGGCTTGTA
>JASDQU010308768.1:0-20945 GCA_032191745.1 Picea mariana
AGTTCACTTCAGCAAGTATAGATAGAATGATTTCTTTACTACAACACTAAGTGCTTTTGGAATTGAGCATATACAGTGCGTGGCTATCTTTGAAACAAAAGACTTCCCTGGGTTGATAATTTATGTTTCACTTGGTTGTTTGAAATTAATTAAGCAATTATAGTGACCAACAATGGTATCATCAAATGGTTACAACTATTTTATTTCTTGTAGCTAGTAAGCTACATGATTAGTTAGAAGAAAATTTAAATTTTATGAGTATTTCCCCATGTAATGAAACACAGTTGGGTTGGGGAACATTACAAATCCTTTGGAGAGTTGAAGATAATAATAAACCTCTTGTCCATACTTGGGATAGAGTTTGCATCTTTTCTTGGAATAGGGTTCTTGCCTCAAGGATTTTATAATATGACCACCTTTTCCAACTACATTACTTATTTTTTTACAAGAATAAAGAATGTGATAAACAGTTTCATTGTCACTAAACATTGGAAAATTTGTTCCAAGTGGGGATGTCATATTTTTTTCCTTTCATTGCCTTCGTTGGCATCATTGTGAAGTGGGAATGCTTTCCAAATGAATATTTTTCTCCATCCATTGCCACATATTTATTTAGAAGCAAAACTCAACTTAATGGATAGAAAATGATATTTTGCAACAAATTTAGAGCAAACTCATATCATGTGTTGCACAAGGGTTAGACAAAGACTTCTATACTTCTAAAACCTCACCCTAGCAAACACCATTTTCATCAAGAGTGATCTAGATTATTTTCGGCACGAAATGAGAGTGGAGATATAATAAATAAATGCACAGAGATATCGCAGATATCCAATAATATATCAGAAATGTATCAGAGATGCAACCATAAACACAGATATATAGTAATACACGATTTCTATTAATGAAAGAAATGTACAGAGCCTGTAAAAATACAGAGTGAAAGACTCGCTAGAATGGTGGCAGCTTATCTCTGAGAAGAGATGTGACGGCTACTCGCATTCGCAAGAAGATGATTACAATGAGGCTCTGAAGTCCCTTTTACAATAAACAGGAATGTCAAATAACCCTATACATCCAAAAACCTAACCCTAGAAGATGAAGCGCCAAAAGTCATGTGGGCCCCGTTTGGGTAAGTTGGTGCATCAACTTCCCGGGGTCATAACTTTTGCATACGATCTCTGTTTTAGGCGTATGATATCTCGTCGAAAAGGTATCATCGAGGAGATTCATTTTGGGGGCTCAATCATGCCTTTGGCTATCATTGAGAATATCGATCCCAAAAAACCTTCATTTAGGCCCTCAAAATGGCCCCAGAAGTTTAAAATTGCTAAAATTAGTAAATTGCCAAAATTGCCAGAAAACTGTTTTGAGCCAGTTGGAAAAGGTGGGTGGCCATCGATATCCACTTGGATCAAAGAGATATTTACTAACCACGAGAAAATATTTATACATTCTAGTGAGTGGCATGGTATTTTCACAACGATATATATCTCTCAAACCTGATCTAGCATCCAAGTGGTCATCTTAACCCTTTTATCCTCAAGGGTATTGAACAACACACTCTCATTTGGAAATATAAGAGCCCAACGCACTATTGCACTCCTCCATGGATCCTAGTGCCACAAACCACTCTTGCTATATAGTTCAATTATTTACTTATCTCTCATATCATATTAATTATGAGCACCATGAGAGAAAGAACAAATAAAAGAGTTATCTTAAAAGCTTTTACCTTATGTTATAGCAAGATTTGCCTCACCATTGTTATCTTGCACAAAGGGCCTTTTTACATTTCCCTATGCAGACTTATTATCCCTTTTTGATGAATCCAGAGCTAAAAATATACATTTTTCCACATATACACTCCCTATCAGTTATATAAGATGTGTATATGCTTGTTGCTCCATTACAGCTCGCGTATATCGGGATTTGTGCCAAAAAATACAAAATGAGGTCGGGTTTCCATGTCATGAAAGAAGATATCTGATCCTTGGCCTTCCATATACTGGAAACGTTCTGACTCGACCCTTCAGTTGCATTATGAGGGCTATAAGAGCACAATTTTGAGCTATGGAAAAGAAGGAGAAAGCATTCAACTTTGACAGCAAAGTTACTCTTGAGAAATTACTTCATATTGAGTTTGCATCCCTTTGTTCCTCAAGTCTGAACACAGTGTTCAACCCCCAAGCTCTTCCCTTATTATTGAGAGGACCTCTTTGCCTCTTTCTCATGAGCTTTCCTTTGGTGGAGGATTGAAGTGGTGGGGACCTAGTTGGAAGGAACTTGGTTTCTTAGTTTCAAACCGTGCTGACATGGAAGTTTGTAATGTTGACACTTCTGCTGATCAATTATTAATAGAAATACTCCTTTCCCATCCTATTGGTATCTTGCAAATATATGATTATTATCCATGGGCGTGTTTGTAATGTTATTAATGGATTATGCTATCTAAAGTGCTAAGCCCCTTTTATATCATCACTATATACTTGCTTTGCTTATTTGTTGAGAACTTCTCGTAGGTATAAAGCTTTGGGTCAAAGTGTTCAATGATGGAACATCATCAAACGTTGGATCGAGGTAGGCCTCCTTCTTGTATTGCACATTAGTTTATATAGCATATGTTGGAATTGAGTTGATTTCTGCAGTCATACCTATCTGTTGTGGTTTACCCTTGGCCATAGAGAGTTTTTCCCTTGTAGCAGAATTGGCGACTCCAATGGGGATAGATTTTCCTTCTAAGGGTTGAGGTACTTTTTCTTCTTACGTTACTCTTTTTCCTTTGTGTTTCTTGTCGTATCACTGCTTGACAAATCCTGTTCACTCTAAGTCTGAGTTTTCATCCTTTTACCCTTGCCTGGCCTTGTTTTAAAGCATATACGCCCCTTTTTCCTTAACAGTCACACATACACGCTTGTTGTCTCACTGCAAGAGGCGTATATATGCTATGTTCTCCTGAACAGTCGCATATACCACTTCCCCTTGCTTGTTTACTTGTTTGAGTGACTGCTGGGTGGGATTTAAATATTGTTGAGCCTTTTTAGGTCTCTGTAGTGCCTGTTGAGATTATCTAGGATGACAGGAAGCCTACTTGGAGTTGAATTTTTGGGTGTAGTCTTTCTCTTTGTTTTCTATTTTTAATTTGTCCTTGGTTTCTGGGTTGTTTGCTTGGTTGCGTGGTATTATTCTTGAGTTACTGCTTTTATACAATGTAGAATTCATCTGTCAAGTTGCTTACAGTCCATGCATTTTCTTTTTAGAATATTGAAAATACAAAAAACAAATAGGCATTTTGCATTGGTTGGCATTTTTGTCTTTGAATTTTCATCATTAGCTTAGCACATTTAGCGAAAGATCATATTTTATTTCTGAATTGCAGATTTGAAATTGAAGACTGCATTGTCTTTATTAGCATATCATTCATTAAAAATTTAAAGATAGACTTTGCATTATATCCATATTTATTTTCTGCTAGAGTCGTAACACCATGAGTTTCACTTCCATACCTTTTTGAGTAACCACGGCCAATAAAATTTACGCTTTAAACTAAAATTGATTAGTCACGATTTTATTTTTAGGGTGCACAAACTAGCTTAGGATTTAGTGCCTTGGAATAGGAATTTGTGAGTAAACATCTCCAAGGCAATTAAATCAACATATGTGTCTGAGACAAGGAGTTGAGAAGTCCATTGTATAATTGGTAATATCAGGAGGCTCTGCTCACACCGGAGTTAATCACAAGGGCGTGCGAAGTTAGTTGAAGGGATAACCCCTGGATACTCACCTAGTGTCAGAGATATTTCTATGGATTTATTCGTATTCAGGGATCTTGCTAGTGACCATACCTCTGTGAGAGGCGGTGCCTTCAAGGTTTCGAGCTTTGCTACCCTACCCATACGGTGCTTCGGACTTACAACTGCTCGCCTGTGCATCGGTTATACAGTGGTTTATTAGTTGTTTGACTTAGGTATCTCATAGGTTACTTGCAGGGATTATTCTGCTTGTACACTGAGTCAGATAAGGGTCATATAGCACACAGCCTTTATGGAGGATTACCTCTCCAGGGGGATCTGACCGACTGGTTGTTAATCCCACGAGGGCCCTTATAACTGATTTTGTTACCTCCAAACTTTAGCGTGGAGTCTCAGGTCCCTCTTGGACAAGACATAGCTTCTTTAGCGAGGGAGGCCACTCAACCACTTTAGCCTGTTAGCATGCATATTATGAGCTCGAGAGGGTAGGAAAGAGAAGCATAAGGTGAATTTTCCTTGTAAAATTTGTACCGATGACCACCTTACCCACTTGTGCCCCAAACTTGAGGAGGCTGCGAGGCTTTTAAATCTACTGCCCGCTATGCTGACAAATCCATTCCCACACAACCAACACTTAGCCTCAAGTTCTTCGAGCACCAGAAATGCGCCTGGTGGAATTCAAAACCCACCATCGCAAGATGGCGATCGTGTTTTCATCAATATGGTCGACACGAAAATTGATATAGTCACCCTCTCTCGAGATTATAGCTCTTCAAAATCTAGTACTAGCCTAGAAGCTCCTCCTCCACCCCAGGAGATGAACTTACATATTGAGAAACCAGAGACACTGCCTCATATTCTGAAAGGAGTACTCAAGCACTCTACCCACAACCCTAATGCTAGAGCCGCCCAGAACTATTCTATTGTTGAAGATCTGGTCCAAACCCCTTGTGTGATGTCGGATTTGGAGGTACTCCAAACGTGTCCATCACAGAGGAATGCTTTACTATCTTCCTTAGGAGATCTAGAGCCTAGTGGCTCGAAATTCATCAATTTTAATATCACGGATGTGAAGCCTCTCTTACCCTACCATGTGGTTTTTCAAATCCACATGGAGTATTCCAAGTATACTATCAAACGAGCGGTCGTTGATGAAGTTGTTGCCACTTGCGTGATGTCATTGGTCTATTGGAAAGCTATCGGTTCTCTGACCCTTTCCAAGTCGTCGAACATGTTAACTACATTGGACAGTCATTCCTTCCACCCTCATGGTATTCTCCCCACCTTTCCAGTCCATTTAGGGGGGAAGACGGTAGAGGTGGAAGTAGAGGTAGTGGATGCACCTCTCGATTATAACTTGTTACTAGGTCGCAATTGGACCTATGCTATGGTCGTTGTCGTATCGTCCATTTTCCATATGCTTTGTTTCCCTCATCAGGGGGAGATCGTGAAGATCGACAAGTTATCCTTTGCGTACTCTAGTCCTAACGCATCTATTGGACCGTCAATCCCTGTGATCGACAATTCTCAGCTGGAAACTGAGAATATCGGTGTTGGAATGTATTCTTACCTCATGGGCACTTTCAACTTCTCGGCACCGATGCACCATGTTTACGCCATGTCTAGTAGGCTTGCTTCAGCAAAGAGATCCATTCCTTTCTGCACTTCCTATTTTAGTGATCCTTGGACCTTACCTTCTCTGACTTCATTGATTAAAGGTTAGTCACATGATGGCATGGCTATGCCACTATCAACAGCGGAGATTTTGTATCAAGCTATCCTTGACTCTTCCACCGATCCCGATCCTGTTACCTCGCAGATGGACGAGGAGGATCCCATTCTTAGGCCCATATGGGCCACTTCGTTATCTTGTTCACATGATTTCTTAGATGAGACTTTGCCTTCGGATGAAGCCATGAATGTGTCTGAGATACCTTGGGATGATATGCATCATCAATCTTATTTTCTCCCAAGTCTTGAAAGAATCGAGTAAGATGATTTTTTATCTACCTTGAGTGAGATAGTCTGTCACATCGTAGTTCCACTTGATACGCATGGTATTTATGCCGAAGGAAATATGGAAAGTATTTCTCCTACTATATCGATCGACATCTCTCGTAAACCTGGAAAAATTGAGAACGTAAATATAGGTGCAGATTGTTCGCCATAAAAGATTTTGATCTACACCAACCTCTTCAAGGAATTTCGAGATGTATTCACTTGGTCATATGAAGAGATGTCGGGGATCGATCCTCGCATTGTCGAACATGAAATTAGAACTTATCTGGATGCCAAACTTGTTCAACAACGTCTTAGAGTTGTTAATCCTAGGAAGGCCCCCGCTATTAAGGCAGAGGTGGAGAAGCTACTTAATGTCGGCTTCATCTATCCAGTTCCCTTGACCGAATGGGTATCCAACCCCATTCCTGTGAATAAAAATAAAGGAACCATCCACGTTTGTCTGGACTTTCGCGACCTGAACAAAGCTTGTACTAAAGATAACTTCCCCACGCCTTTCATTGATCAGATTCTCGATGAGTGTGTGGGAAGCGAAATATTTTCCTTTATGGATGGATTTTCAGGATATAACCAAATCCAGATCAAACCTAAGGACCAACACAAGACGACATTTATATGTCCTTGGGGTACTTTTGCATACCGTAAAATGCCTTTCGGCCAGAAAAATGTCGAAGAAACCTTCCAACGTGCCATGACTTTCAGTTTTCACAATCTCAATCATATAGTCAAAGTTTACCTCGATGATCTTGCTACTCACTCTCGCAAGAGAGTGGATCATGTCACACACCTTCGGCTAGTTTTTGAAAGATGCCGCTGCTATAAAATCTGGTTAAACCCTCACAAATGCATCTTTTGCGTTATGTTTCGCCGTCTCTTAGGATTTTTAGTTTCCAAGACTGGGATCATGGCAGATCCTCTTAAGGTTGAGGCAATACTTCAATTGCATCCCCTGTGCATGATTAGACAACTTCAAGGTTTACAGGGGAAAGATAACTTTCTACGTCGGTTTATAGTGAATTATGCCAATATCACTAAGGGTTTCATGTTCTTGCTGAAGAAAGACACCCCGTTTATCTAGGATGAGCGAGCCCAAAAGTCTTTCGACGCCTTAAAGAAAGCCTTGGTATCAGCTCCTCTGTTGAAATCTCCTGATTACAATAGAGATTACTTGTTATATATTTATGCATCCCAAGAGATGATTGGTATGGTTCTAGTTCAAGAATATGATGAGCTCCATGAGCACGTCATCTACTATCTTAGTCGAAATTTAGTCGGTCCTAAGCTTAATTACTCTCACATTGAAAAGCTATCTTTGGTTGTCGTTCACGCAGTCCAATGTTTACGACACTATATATTGCTTTGAAAAACTACTGTAGTCACTGATGTTAATCCATTTCAATACGTCCTCACTAGGCGTATCATAGGCGGGAAATATAATAAATGGATTGTCATCTTACAAGAATTTGATCTTGACCTTGCTTCAGCCAAGTCCAAGAAGTTACTAGTTTTTGCAAAGTTAATATCCAATTTCCCACGATTAGAAAAGGATGTTATCCATGTCGATTTGTTTGCAGACGAACACATTTTCCTAGTCTCGTCGTCTGACCCCTGGTATGGAGACATTGTTTTATATCTTCAAATCTTGAAGTTCACTCAGCATCTCTCATGAGATGATCAACGACGAATTAGATACCAAGACAAAAAGTATACCATCGTCGGTGACACTTTATATCGTCGAGGATTAGATAGCATCTTACGTCATTGCCTAACTCACGAAGAACTCGAGTTAGTCCTAAATGACTACCACAAAGGGGCTTGTGCTAGTCACCTATACGAGCTTGCGACAACCCAAAAAATCCTGCGAGTCGGTTACTTCTAGCCCACCATATTTAAATATTGCATTGAAGCGATTAAGAAGTGTCATCCCTGCCAGGTGTTCACTCGAAAAATGCGCTCGCACCCAGCCCCTCTTCATCTAGTCATTACCATCAGTCCCTTCACCAAGTGGGGGGTAGATTTCATCGATTGCAACACAACTTCTGTTGGGGGGCATAAACACATCATCGTGGTTGTCGACTACTTCACTAAGTGGGTCGAAGCCATGCCTACTATAAAATTCGATGGGAAGACTGCAGCCTTCTTCGTGTTCAACCAAATTATCGCCCGGTTCGATATCCCGAGTGAGATTGTCATTGATCATGGCAGTCACTTTCAGAATGAAATGATGGTAGAACTAGCATCTAAGCTAGAGTTTAAACATGGTCACTCATATCCTTATTACCCCCAAGAAAATGGGCAAGTAGGGGTTGTCAATAAATCTCTCAACACCATTTTGCAAAAAACTATCAGTCGAAGTAATTCCAATTGGCTCATCATGTTATATCCTGTGATTTGGGCATACCGAACCTCGGTTAAGACTGCCACCAGTTTTTCCCCTTTTCAGTTAGTGCATGGTGTGGATTTGATACTTCACTTTGAATGTGAAATCCCTTCTCTCAAATTGGTAGTCGAGCTCCTACCTGACACTTTAGATTTAGAGCGACGCCTAGTGCACCTAGAGAGTCTTGACGAGCAGCATCGAGTCACCTTTATGGCTATCGAGGCAAACAAAAAACATGTCAAGGTTCAGTACGACAAGTCTGGCTGTCCCCGGTTGTATATCGAGGGTGACTTGGTCCTTTTGTATGACCAAGACAAAGAACCACTAGGGGCAGGCAAGTTTAAACCCATGTGGCATGGTCCTTATATCGTGTGACGTGTTCTAGAAAAAGAAGCCTATGAATTGGAAGATTATGAAGGGAAGAAATTGGTTGAGCCCAGAAATGGGCTCTACTTGAAAAGGTATTACTCTTGAGCCCTAGGCTTGAGACAAACCCTTTGTATACTAACATAAATTTAGTGTATATACATCTTTTTCTTTTTGTCTTCGGCTTGCTTATCAAGTTTTCCCTTTTGGTTGGCAGATGTCAACGGAGTCTTCAGTCTACCTAGGATTCACAGATGGAGCCAGTCGTCATACACGAAACTTGGCTTCCTCCGCTTGGGTGATTTACTCATCGAAGGGTCTACTAGTGTCTTCATGTGGCGTATGCCTAGGGCCATCCACGAACAATGTGGCCGAATATAGCATCGTCATAGAACTTTTGCGCGATGCTATCTCACATGGTATTCGCTCTCTAGAGGTTTTCCTGGATTCTCAGTTAATTGTATGTCAATTGAACGGTCGTTACCATGTGCGTGATCCGACGTTACTCCATCGATTCCTACGGGTACGTCTTTTAGAATGACAATTTGATTTTATTACATACTTCCACATTCCTAGAAGTTCTAATCATATATCTGATGCCTACGCTAATTATGTTTTAGATTGGCATTTGTCACATTAATAAAGAAATGAAGACCATTAAATCAATGTACACATTGTAAGATATGAGTAAATCCGAAGATCCCTCTTTATATATTTCCAAAAAATATGGTGTTTATATTACAAAAATTGGGGCTAAAACCCTCAAAATACATATACAGCCGATATACATGTCCCATGACATCTACGCCTGTGGCACTGGATGTGTATCATGATAGCAAACCATGGCATTTGTGAGACGCTGAAAGAGTCATGCCCATGCTCTAAGTACACCGACAACCTGTCGTTGCATGGCTTCAGGTAGATCCTCCACCTGAACCATAGGAATCCTTTGTGTTAGATGAGACAGGTTACTCTGCACGTTCTGTAGGACTCTCTCCGCTTCTCCTTCCACTGCCTCATCTCCCTGATGCCTTTGCCTATGTCGTAGGAATCCTTCTGGCCGTTGTGGACCCACATTTGCAATCACACAAGTATCGAATTAATAACACCATCCAAAAATATTTTTTGTCCTCTTTAATACAAAAATACAAAAAAAAAAATGAAATATATAAAAACTTTTACCTATGGCATCGTAGGCAGCTCCTGGTGGAAGAGGCATATTAGGATCTCCTCTGAAATCGATTCCCGTGTAGGGATATTTGTCCAGAGCTATGATTTGTCTCTGCCACCTGATCCGTAAATGGGTTGAGTACTACTCTCCCAAATGTTTACAATGTGAGGATCTTAAAATTGACTATGGCTTATACAGGTTTTATTGAGCACATTAGTTCATTCATCATAAAGCATTACAAGCATAAACATAATACAAATGAACATTAAGGAGTATAAAACACATGAAGGCAAATAAGAGAGAGACAACCAATGTTGATAACGGAGTTCACCCCTCCATCTCTGGGGTTACGTCTCCGGACCTGCTCCAACTGGAATTCAGATCTTCTAGGGTGTCACCAGAAGAAAAAATCATCATTGTAGGGTGTCACCACCCTACCTCCCCCCTGTCATTTCATGACCTCGATCCATCGCGCCATAGCTAGATCACATGGTCCTCTAGGAATGATCTCCACTCTAGGTCCCAGACCTGGGACTCGCTCGAAAAAGAAGCTGCAAAGGATAGAGGAAAACCCAAAGTTTCATTTCCCCCCCTGCTTGCACTCTGTCAACTGACCTTTCATGTTGGTCAGCAGTGAGGTACACCAGTCGTAGACGGTGGGTCTCGCACACTCTAGTGCGTAAAACATAAGTGGTCTCAATTCTTAATGCAACAAGGCCGATCCTATGATCTTGGTAAGAACTAGCACAATAATCTTCAGGCCGAGGCTACCTATAGCATGGATAGGGATTTGACTTCCCACCATGGGAGTCCCTATAACACAGTGGGCCTTGATCTATTCTTCGACCTTCATCCCACTCCCTGCCCCGCGAGACTTGAGGTCCACAACCTCTCCTCGGCGTCAAAGTCCAGTCAAGAAGTAGATGTCCTCTACTTCAATCCTTAATGGTTGTCCATCAAGGATAAAGCTCTCACTATCGGGATCCCAATAGCCCACAAGTAGTTCCAACAACCTCACTTGGACCCTCATTCCTTTGAGAGTCCAAAACTTGTATAAACCACATCTTTTTAAAGTCACTTGAGCCACCGGATCTCGATCCACTGCTGCATCTACCTCCTCATGCTCTCGCTGTCTCCATTCCAACACCATCCTGCAAAAAACCAAATCATTTTTTAGTTAGAAATGTTTTTTTTTTCCTTTTGCGGACATATACGCGGTTTATTTACTAACATTCATGGGTAGGGCCTTATATACACCCCTTGTAGTTCACACAGGGGAATATAACTAGTGGTATACGCAACCTATTCAGAGAAACTCGCGTATATCGAAAAACCCAATTTGCTCCCTTAAAAACTAACAAAACAGAACCTAACTTAAAATTGTAAACCACTGAAATTGAAGAGGATGGGATGAAGAGTTACCTGGTCCAGACGGTGCGTGATTTCGTTGCCTATTGTTCCCACGATCATTGTTTGAATTCTGGAGGTGTTTTAGTCCAAATTGCACTATTTGGGTAAAAGTGAAAATGATACAGTAAATTTTGATTTTATTACTATTTATAAGCCAATTTTTACCCACTTGATATAGTGTTATGCTATTGTTTTGTCTAATGGACTAATTCAAGAATGGTTTTAAGCTAGTTTTTGTAGTTCTGAATCAATTTTCTTGCGAATTTCAACGTCACAGTTGGTCGTTCGTCTCCTCGGGCAGGTATATTCATAACCTAGCATATAAGATAGGTATCTACTCCATCGTGCATTTTTATTTTTATTTTTGCATTACCTTTCAACTACCGTTTTCTACGCCTTAGGTGCGAACCCATTTATTGCGACGCATAAACCTCCATTTTCTATTAATAGCATTGTGAATAAATGGTAGAAACTTACCAAACATGGGTACCCTAGTTAGAACCTCTTTGTCATTTAGTGCCCATGCCGAGTTTTTTCCTTAGGATAGGGAGTCCATGATAATTCAATATGTGACTTTACAATGAGCCTCATTTCTCATTCATACACATGTGGCCTTATTAACCGCGAACTCCCAATAACGAGTCTCAGTTAAGCTCTTTTCCGACTCGTCCAAAAATTGAAAAGATCGCCGAGTGATTTGTCCCTTTCACACTCGTTAAAACTGGATTTGAAAGATCACGAGTCCTAGTTAAGCTCTTTTCCGACTCGCTATCAAAAATACACAAGATTGCCGAGTGAACTTGTCTTTTTCACACTCGTAAATTGGATTTGAAAAGACGTCTATTTGGCACAAGTTTACCCCTTTTTCACACCAAGTAGACTAAAAGACATAAAAAGGGACATTTTTTAGCGTTAAGTTGTGATTGCATCTCATGCCCTCGCTTGCAGTATTGAGCCTGTAGACGGTTCTCGCTTTGCGTTATAAACCATTGCCTAAGAAGTTTTCATCCTCAACCAAGCAGAGCCTTGTTTTTATCCTTCGCAATTTGACACCCTATACCCTGGAGGGAACATCACCCCGAGTGTCCATCTCCCGCATGCATTTCCTTGCATTGAGCATAGGTACGTTCCACTATTGGAACTAGTTTTGCTTACTTGCGACACTTGTTCCCTCCTTTGTATCATAGCATTCATTTGTTATGAAAAAACAAAAAAAGACAGGTGGGAAGGGAATACTATATTGTAATTGGCAGCAGTCGTTTCGCCTTTGAACAAAGCACAAAGTTATTGAGTCTGCGTGTCATCATAATTTTGGGTTTAGCATGGCCTTAGGAACTTGACCCTGCTACAAAGTTTTCTCTATCGACCGGTTAATCTTCCAGTCACTATAGAGAACGTTATTGATGCCTCCTACATCCAATTGTCACATCATTGATTCCATGTTGTTGGAGTTCACCATATGTCTTATGCTCTTGTTCAAAGGATGTGTATCAACCTATGTCGGCCACTCCTCAGAAATATTGACTTTACATGTCGATCATACCCTCAGTTTGTCTCAGAATCACATGATACTTTGGTCTTATCATGCACCCTAGCCCTACTTTCATCATTGGTAGGTCACCTTGAACCCAACAATCGACAT
Organism: Picea mariana; assembly: GCA_032191745.1. Taxonomy (NCBI): domain Eukaryota; kingdom Viridiplantae; phylum Streptophyta; class Pinopsida; order Pinales; family Pinaceae; genus Picea; species Picea mariana. The sequence continues at coordinate 12,741 of JASDQU010308768.1, forward strand.
TTCATCATTGGTCGTTGACTGGGTGGTTTCCCTTGTGTTCGACGACAAGACATCTATTCACACATTGGGATTCGTGCAGTGTCTTGGATGGCATTAGCCTTATTGGTGGTTTCCTCACCTTTGTAAGCAGTTTTTCATCATTGCCTGCTATTCAGAGGGTCCTTTTCGTGTACCGCTTGCATTTGGCACACGCGAAAGACACACAAGGTCATTAGTTCATGAACATGTTCTTCGTCCAATCTCCACAAAATCATGAACCTCATGCTTTGTTCCTCATGTTGACTGATGAGAGATGCCTCAATGCTCTCCTTTCAGCGGGTCTCCTTCCATCAACTTCAACTCATTTATTTTGGATATGGGACCTAGAGTTTTATGAGTACCTTGAAGCTTACAGTCATTAGTGGCAGGCTCTCTTGCCATTGACAAATGGAAATACATCAATGTCTCATGATCAATGGATATCTCAAGTGTTCGACACCAACTCCTTTATTCACATTTGTAGAGATGTACTCGGTGCCTTGATACCTACTTTCATCATCGGTAGGTTGTCTCTCATTTGTTAACGGTATACTTCAATGACCGGTAATCAAACGATGTCTCATCGTGTTCGACCTCAACTCCTTTATTCACATGATGTAGACTTGCACCATCGACAGATGGTGTAGAAGACTTGAAGACATCACTATGTGGCCGCAACTTTCCTAAGCTGCTACTTTCATTTCATTGGACCAGTACCTATTTGACTTCAGTGATCATGGGAGATCAAATTGTACTACATGGTATACAGATATCTTCAGATTGATTTTGGAGTCTGGTTTCACTGGGCCTTGTTTGTGACTATGACAGCTTTTGGCATATAACCGCATTTGTATTTGCCTGCTTATGGCCATGGACACTTGTTTGGTATATTTTTCACATGAATCTGCATTGTATTCTTGGCAGCCATGTATGAAAAGTCAGTACATAATGTAATGAGCAATTGAGTTTGTCCAATTGGTTCTCTACCACTCCACTTATGGGTTATTTATAATGTATTTCGGTCATTGCAGATACTCCTCTGATCTAACACATTAGGGGGCATCTGTTATAGCAAGATTTGCCTCACCATTGTTATCTTGCACAGAGGGCCTTTTTCCATTTCCCTATGCAGACTTCTTATCCTTTTTTGATGAATCCAGAGCTAAAAATATACATTTTTCCACATATACGCTCCCTATCAGTTATACAAGATGTGTATACGCTTGCTGCTCCATTACAACTAGCGTATATCGGGATTTGTGCCAAAAAATACAAAATCAGGTCAGGTTTCCATGTCACAACAGAAGATCTCTGATCCTTGGCCTTTCATATACTGGAAACGTTCCGACTTGACCCTTCAGTTGCATTCTGAGGGCTATAAGAGCACAATTTCGAGCTATGGAAAAGAAGGAGAAAGCATTCAACTTTGAGAGCAAAGTTACTCTCGAGAAATTACTTGATATTGAGTCTGCATCCCTTTGTTCGTCAAGTCTGAACACAGTGTTCAACCCCCAAGCTCTTCCCTTATTATTGAGGGGACCTCTTTGCCTCTTTCTCATGAGCTTGCCTTTGGTAGAGGATTGAAGTGGTGGGGACCCAGTTGGAAGGAACTTGGTTTCTTGGTTTCGAACCATGTCGACGCGGAAGTCTGTAATATTGACACTTCTGCTGATCAATTATTAATAGAAATACTCCTTTCCCATCCTATTGGTATCTTGCAAATATATGAATATTATCCATGGGCATGTTTGTAATGTTATTAATGGATTATGCTATCTGATGTGCTAAACCCCTTTTATATCATCACTATATACTTCTTCTGACAGGTATAATGCTTTGGGTCAAAGTGCTCAACGGTGCAACATCATCAAACGTTGGATCGAGGTAGGCCTCTTTCTTGTATTGCACATTATTTTATATAGCATATATTGGAATTGAGTTGATTTCTGCAGTCACACTTGTCTGTTGTGGTTTACCCTTGGCCATAGAGAGTTTTTCCCTTATAACACTTTAAAAACTAGCTACAATAATATCTTTTATTCTCTTTGGTCAATCCAACCAAGTCAATGGTTTAAAAAATTTACAATGGAGTATCAAATACCATAAGTGAATACCATCATATCAAACACCATGGATTACCCAATACCATAGCCCTATAAACTAGGCACTTACAATGCAAACACAAATAAAAAAGTTATCTTAAAACCCTTTACCTTAAAAACTAGCTACAATAATATCTTTTATTCTCTTTGATCAATCCAACCAAGTCGGTGGCTTAACGAACTTACAATGGAGTATCAAATATCATGAGTGAATACCATCATATCAAATACCATAGGCTACCACCCAATACGCTGGTCCTATAAACTAGGCACTTATAATGAAATATCAAATAACATGAGTGAATGCCATGAGCTATCCAATACGTGGCTCTATAAACTATTACCCTTTACCTTTGACCAAGTAAAAATTAACCTAATAAACTATGAAAGCATAAACTACCGAAAATACTCAAATCCCTAGAGTGCAAAGGCTCATTAACTCATGTAATTAAATGATATGTCAAGTTTGTAAAAAGGGTTTTGCAAATTAAATTGCAAAGATCTTACGATCAATCCAAATTCACTATGAATAAATTGTGTTGAATGAGCTTTTGAAGTTTGGATTTTCATGCACGTAGAAGCCTCAAAGGAAGAAGCCCTGAGGTTTATGAAAGCCATTTGGAGCATGCATTGATCAATAAAGAAATGCCAACAAATGCCACGTGGATGTAGGCTCACCATATCAAACTTAAAAAAACTTATTTTAAACAAATGCCATGAGATGCCACGTGGTTGTAGACTCACCCTATCAAACTTTAAAAAAACGTATTTTAAGGAACATTTGGGTAGGTGACATGATTCCGGCATTTACTTCAGATTAACTTTAGTTTTCACTTACATTATATATTATGATAACATGCACATGACCGTTGGTTGATTTTGTGAAGAGGTGTGAATACAAATAGTTAGCAACATGATAATAATAGCAAAGTGCTAGTTCTATTTTGAATCTTACCGGACTTCTGTTATTTTTGAATTTGTAATTATTTTAAGTAATTTGAGTGATGTGTTTGTAAGGATCAGTGAACATTAACTTCTCATAACCTTTATGTAACAAGAGGAACATAGCCACTTTTGAGTGGTTGTTGGGAGTGGTTTGAGTTGTTGGATGTTGACATTTAATGTGGTTTATAGAATCAAACAAAGAATATTAGTATTTTTTAAACTTTATTTTTGTTGTGTGTTGTCTCTATTAAAACTTTATAGGAGTTAAATTTGATTTTACATTGAGTTTCATTGTTAGGGTAATTGACATTACAAAAACAATGAGAATTAGAATTAAGTTGGTCAATCTCTTACACCAGATTTCATGATTCCTTTTTGGAATAATATCTTTATCAAATGATCTTATTTATTTAATTTGCAAAATATTTGCTTTTACTTTCACTTGTTTAATTGTAAAGGTTGTACATAAAATTACTTATTATTATAAAATAGAACATTGTTTTGGCATAAATGGGTAATTATAAATAGACATAAATACGTAATGAAGGAAAGTTGATATATAAAATTGGAGGGGAGGGGAATATCGAGTATACGGCGACGTTACGTGCAAAACCGTATATCTCAAAAGGTTGTTGTTGTTGTTTCCGAATAGAACACACGTATGTGGAGGTTGCTTGTTCAAAAACGGTGAACCAAAATCGAAAATAAACTTAACCCATGTAGATATGACTACCCAGAAGTCATGCTAAACTTAACCACCAAACTGTTTGCAACTCTATTTCTTGCAAGAAACAAACCCTACATTTTTAACCCACCTACACGGAGAGAATGCTTCCACATTAGGCAACCTAAGCCTAAATACATTTTTACACGAGATGGGAATCAAGACGAGACAAAGCAAGGGTGGTAGCTGGGAGAACTAACCCACCCTCACCCTCTTCCGCCTCGGTCGTAACCACGTCACATAATTACATAGTCAACCCCCACCCCACCCCATACCCGTTGCGCTGACCAATCAGAGGGCGTGGACGTCTGCCCGACCGTCCCGTAACCACACCGAGGTATAACACAGCAGCCGAGCGTGCGCTCCCCGGGCAGCAAACGGGAGACAGAGAAAGCGAGCGCGCTCCCTCTCGCCCACGCCAAATATAGACAGCGGGGAGAGACTGGCAGTGGCAGTGGCGTTTGTGCTTCTACAAGGTGGCGGACATGCAGACGACACGGCTAGAGGCGGGTGTAGCAAGTAGGAACCCCCGTGGGCTCTGGCCCGCGCCCTCACCCTCCCGCCGCTGTTTACCGGCTGCCCGTCGGGTTGCCCGAGAGACTGCCTCCGGAGGATGTGTGGGCGAGAGACACGTGGGCGATCCAGTTTGACGGGATTCTAGAATCCGCCGGTTGCGTGGTGACGGCCTGCTTGTCTGTCCGTTCTAGCTGGTCACCTAATTCGAGAGCATGGACTTCACTTTTTCTTATCAGATCGTCTGAATTGCTTTGAATTCTGTCTTTCCTTTAGTCTCCCACTCCCATCATACTCTGCATTGGCATTGAAATATAAATATACTTATCTTCAGATCATTTCGGAGTTCCAGATGACATGAGATAATCAGCTGCCATTGAGAGAGAGATAGAGATAACTTTGGGGAGGCTATTTTAAGCATTGGTGGTTCCTTCTACTTATTGTTTGCAGCATCTGGATTTGAAGGCATTACATTGACAGGTATGAAGCGAATAGCAGATGGAGAATCTCAAACTTGCTTCGTCGAAGTCTCAGGATCGACGAAGCCCAGGGTTAAGCGCGTACGTAGGTGTGTGCCCAAGGATAAGTCGCAAAATGCCACACCAGGCCGCCGGAGCTCTGTTTACAGAGGGGTCACTAGGTGCTCATTTCTGCTCCTTGGCATATTCAAATAGTAATGTATATCCCACTGTTTCTTATTCTATGTATATCATGACTACCTCCGTCAAATGGACCCATTTGGGCTAGAAACGAAATGCTCTTTAGCTACATTTGGAATCTAGAGATAAAAACGGAGCTTAGATTTAGGATCTTCTGCAAATTTAGTGACAAAACTGGAGATCGATTATATATGTGCAAACTATTTCCTTCGATCTCGGATAGTGATGCGTTTACTGAAGCTTAGCAGCACGGAGGATTCCTGGGCATTTTCGATTAGTTTTGTATCTGTAAACTTATGGTTGTGTGTGAGCATGAGTAGAAAGTTAATACATTGCCTCATAAACTTAGCATCTCGGTAATTAAGCAGGTTGGGAATTTCAGTCTTAGTTATCATGTTGAAGTGTTGGATCTGAGATCGGACCGCCATTCATGCCGTGCTTTCAATGTATGTTCAGGCACAGATGGACTGGTAGATATGAAGCACATCTCTGGGATAAGAACTGCTGGAATCAGGGACAAAACAAAAAGGGCAGGCAAGGTATTATGTCTTTCTAGCTCTGCATGCTGCTGTATATGGTAGTTTCAGGAGACTGTTTCTTTTTCAGGCTTGATTTATGGCAATGTGCTTAGTTTGCATTTGGTTTCTAAAGTGTGAATTTGACATCAATTGAAATATTTACTGTATGTCTACGCCTTGGCGTTGAACACGACTGTATTTTTTACATGCAAGCTCAGTCTACCTTGGTATGTATGCAGGACTCAATTCCCAAAATGAATCCTGATATTTTATAGTCTTGTTTTGTAAAATATCCTTGAAGCAGCTTCAAAGCAACAGACCACTGAGATTTTAATGACTGTCCCTCAACCAGGTGCATATGATGATGAGGAGGCTGCAGCACATACATATGACTTGGCTGCTCTTAAGTACTGGGGAACTGAAACTATCCTAAATTTTCCTGTGAGATAACACTCTCATCTGTATGATTTCAGAGTTTGATTGTACTATTACCTGTTACTTGACACTAAACATAAATGCCCATTGCGTTGTCATGCCCAGTTAAGCACCTATACGAAGGAGCTCGAGGAAATGCAAAGTGTCAGCAAGGAAGAATATTTGGCTTCTCTGAGAAGGTAAGCTTCCTTATTATATATACAGCCTTTTCATTTTGATCTCGAACATATACTCATCTGCATATCTGTATAGTTTTCTGAGCTGTCATCGATTGTATATACTCTTTCAGCTAACCATGAAAAAATGTACGAACGAAACCTGCAAAAACAAACTATCACATATGAAGGGGAGGCACATTCACTTTGAATGCGAGTGTCTGGTTGCCTGGTATCTCATTAAAGCGCTGTTATATGGTTCCTTTGGGGTTGTTGGTTTTGAAAAAGCACACTAAGAATGGTGCTTGAACTGCATGATCGAGTTGTAGTTTGTATAAAAATCTACGAAAAATTCCAAATCAATATAACATGCTTTATCAACGGAAATCTCACAAAGAAAAACATTTCAGTTAATTCTCATCTGAAGAATAAATTTGGGTTCTGAACGCTTTAGAAAAAAGCGCTCAAGGATACTAGAAAAGCTTGTACACTCTGTGAAGAATCTTTCAAAGAAAAACTTGCACACTCAGTGAAGAACCTTGCGATATATACTACAAGAGGGATAAAAAAACCCCTATAAATTTGGGCTTTGACAATCAAAAATAGAAAAGCTTGTACATTTAGCAGAGAACCTTACAATTTACTAGCAGAGGAGAACCATAACCATACAATATATCAGCAGAGAGATCAAAAACACTAGGCGCAAACCAAAGGGTTGAGATGTTTTTTCTAATTATAAGGGAGACGCTGTAGAGTGCTGCTTCCTTCTTTTTGTCAGTATTAAAAGGTGTTTGAGAGCTTAAAGGTGGAAGAGGGCAAACTTTCTCCATCAAACTGAGAGGAATCATGATTAGTCCCAACCTGCCCTTTTACAATTTCACCCTGCTTATTTAGGGTTCAGTCAATTCTACCAGGTAAAGTAGGCCGTGTAAGAGAAGTCTAAAAACCCTAAAACTAATGAACTAAAACTAACACAACTACAATGTGGTTGGTTTTTTCTATCGAACCACAGTGTGATTGAATGAGCAGATAGGCCTCTTCTCAAAACTGGTCCATCACAAATATTTTGGTCCTTTTATTTCTTTTCAAAGCTTGTTCATCACAATTTTGTTACTCCTTTTATAATTAATCAGCTACCAATGGACTAAGTTAGAAGCATAAGTTATCCTCCTTGAGAAAGGAAGGAGTTTGTTGGGGAAAAGAAAATGGAGAAAAACGTTTCAAAGACATTGAAATGTTTATGATTAATCGTTTAAATTTGTTTAAGCTAACAAAAATTTATTTCAAGTTGTCAATTTTTTATTTTTTTTATATAATGTATCATCTACACTATTCACGTTCAAAAGCATTGAACAGTGTATTTGCACTTTGTAAGGAGGGTGTATTTTTTTAATGGCATTTGTTAAATGTTTTGGGTCTTTTGCTGGGCGATGTAAATTTGGACAAAATCTCTATTTTCTGTTATTTAAATTGCATTTCTGAATGCATAAATAAATTCAGCTTGCTGAAGCACTCGAATTATACAAACTCAATCACTCAAACCTGCAAATCCAACCATTCACACTCGAATTATACAAACTCAATCACTCAAACCTGCAAATCCAACCATTCATCACCGGATTTCAACCATTCATCACTCATCACACATCACTGAGTACTGCTTTTTTAGTATGGAGGTGCTTTTTTAGTATGGAGGTGACAAAATTATACAGGGAGAACACCTTTGCACATTTATAAGCATTTATTATAGATTTTCAGGCCAACCTGCATGGAGAAAAGATTATGATGGTTGTTTCGTACAAAGATCATGCAACAAATTCCGCATTGACACGAGAAACTCTCCGGGCAGGATGTCAAAAGTGCTGATAGTTTTTTGTATGTTGTTGGATTTTAAATTAATCTAATCATAAGCTTTGAAACCTTGATGCAGAAGGAGCAGTGGGTTTTCAAGAGGAGTTTCAAAGTACCGGGGCGTAGCCAGGTATTGATTACAGATGAATTCCGTGACACATTGCATGTTAACTGATAGACACGTGAGTTTAAACATAAATGTGTTAAATGATTATTGAGCAGGCACCATCACAATGGACGCTGGGAAGCCCGCATTGGTAGAGTTTTAGGCAACAAGTACCTCTA
>JASDQU010308768.1:72825-86168 GCA_032191745.1 Picea mariana
TATATATATATATATTCATAATGTTAATTTACATTCGTTGACCTTGTATACTAAGGTCCATTCAAAATCACACATTCACATCTTTGAGTTTGCCACAGTTCTTGGCCAGCATAATTATTTTTACAGACTGGGGGAAGCAGGGTGTTACAAAAATGAAAGGAATAATAGACTGAATACAATAACACAGAGATACAGAGAAAAACAAAAGATATCCAGTGAACAAGAACTTCTATTGAACAAATAAAATAGGTTGAAACTGTAAAACTGCAGATCTGGAAACAACTTGCTCGAATGGTGGTATCTATCTCTAAGAAGAGATGTGGCTGCTATGCACATCCATCTGAGCAAAATGATTACAATGAGGCTCTAGATGTCTTTTTAACATTACTCATGAATGCCAAAACCCTAGACGTCCAAAAACCTAGCCCTAGGAGATGAAATGCCAAAAGTTATGTGGGCCCCGATGGGTAAGTTGGTACCTCAACTTCCCGAGGTCGTAACTTTTGCATACAATCTCCGTTTTAGGTGCGTGATATGTATATTTTAACCTTGTACAATATTTACTACAAACAAATTTTCAGTAAAAGAAAAGAAAAGATACAATGGCAAATACAAACATTACACAGAGATTTTTCCCCTGGAAACCCAAACCGGAAAAACCATCATATTCTATATTCATTCATGGTGATACATTGTTTACAATAAAATATACATATAGGAGCCAGCAGCATCCAAAACCCTAACCCAATGGCGTGGATTAGTCAACAACCCTAATTCCTTAACCGGAAATTGAAAACCACTGGCAAAAAAACCATGTGCTGAAAAACCGCCCAACAATGGATATGAAAATCGAGGCAACATGAAAAATGAGGTAAAAATGCAATATGTTTCCCGAGGCAAAAAAAAATTCTCTGGGGCACTGCCCTCGAACCCCCACACGAGGGGCTTTCACCCCCCTCAAACCCCCCTATGCGCCCGACAAAGAATATAACACATACCCAACATGATAGCCCATTGGAAAGGTATTTTTCGAGAACTACACATTATGTCATCAAACTCTGACTCTGTTTACAGTTTGACTATGGCAAGCCAAAAAAACACTGTTTAGGGCCCCAAAATGACCCTGGAAGTACAAAAAGATGTAGTGACATGAAAATTCCAAAATAAGCCAGTTGGATTAGGTGGCCGACTACCAATCTCCAGCTAGAAGCTGTGTAGGGCTTCAGACAACCCTGAAAGTGTAGAACCCACAATTATAGAAGAACATGTTGAACTAACAATTGTCAAGAGGAGCCAGTTGGAATAGGTGGGTGGCCACCAATATCCACCTAGATCACCAAGACCCATAATCCTCAATGTCAAGGAAGAAAGCCATGGAAATTAAATAATCATAAAATATGATTAACCACATTGTAGAACATGAAGCAAAACATATATTGATATCCAATTTTAAATCTCCATGTATTAATATTTTCTTCCTTTATTGTAAACATGGAGGAATTAAAAAAATATGTAATTATTTACATATCACATTAGGGTTTAAGCTGCCACTTCTACATGACAAGTATTTACAACCATGGCCAAAGGCCTCTTTACACTTCTGCATTTACAACCATGGCCAGAGGCCTATTTACACTTATGCATTTACAACCATGGTCAAAGGCCTCTTTACACTTCTACTCTTAGAAGACCAAAAACATGTTTCTCTTATTTCTCGTCATATTTAAATAAAAAGTTTGAAAGTTGGTTTGATACATGGGAATCCAATCACTTAGAATTCTCCAAACTACTAATATGAAAATTATAAATAGAGTTTTATTGAACATTACAAAATAATAATAATTTAATAAAAGTACAAAAACATTTAACTTAAAATAATTTCATAAGTCAAATATATGCAAAATCTATGAAAGCACACTCCTTACATTGTGGAAGCACTCATAAAAAGTTATGAAGCAATCCATGTATTCCATCATCCATGAAGAATCACATCCAATACGTATGTAGCACTCCCAAGGCTTAAAAAAAATTCTATAATTACTCAAAAGACAAATCTAATAAAAAAACAAAGTATTTCTAGCAAGCCTTCCTCAGAAAATGCAATTCAAACCTTCATAAATACGCACCTTGTGTAATACAAAAATAAATACAACCTCATGAATCAAATTTTCAAAAACTATCTCCATATGAAAGTTATAATGCTTAAAAAAAATAAAAAAAATGACATTTTCGATGATTTTCCCTAATTTTTTTACTACAAGAAAGTTAAAAAAATGACATTTTCAATGATTTTCCGTATTTTTACTACATTTGAAAAAATGTACACCCATACTTCAATATGCATCCAAATGTCGATCTAAAACTTCTTGTTGAGTGTTCTTGATCACCTACCTGACTTTACCATTTGGTTATAGTTCCTTAAATGAACGTTGAATATTTGACAATTGAATCATATCCAAATTTAGTTAAAAATAATAAAATAAAATTTGGTTAACTTGTACGTCATAAGGACATTTAAAATATAATATATCTTAAAATATATAGTATATCCACCGACTCATGTCCAAATATAACATTGTGTAGAATAACGTAGAAGAAAATATGGAAATTGACTTATAACTTTTACAAAAACACGTAACCTAAATTTGATTGAGGGAAGACACATACATGTAATCAATCAAGAAAACACGATTCTCCTTTTATCTTATGTTGGTATAGAGGACTTTACGGATTTTGTCTAACAACATATTAAATTCTTCAACCAGAAGTTATTTTAAGTTATTTTTCTTTAATTTTTAAATGGCAAAGGGAATGAATTAAGTCAAAAGTGGCAACGTTATCCACATTGTGAGAGCATACAAAAGATTATGAAGATTACTTCGGACCATATTGACTACCCCTCTTGGGTAGGGTGGGGTAGGTTCTTGTAAATGCATTTCCTATATTTTTTTGTTGATTTTTTCACCTTTTTATTGATTTTTTTTTTAATCTACGAAATGAAAAAATATAATTTAATAATTTTGTTATATAAATTGGAAATAAATTGAAAAAAAATATAATTGAATTTTTTTTTATGTGACTTATCCAAGGTTAGCATCCTCTCTAACCTCAGTTCTACTTCTAAAATCATTGAATTCTTCTTATGTCCAGTGCTCAAATTTATCATTGTTGGAGATGTAGTCCATGAGTTATTAAACTTCGGGGCTTTTCTTGATAGTGCCTTGTGCTTCTCCTTAGAGATTTTTAGAAACAATGCTTTCTTTTGAGTTTACCCTAGAGATGTGAGGTCACCCAAGCTCTCAACTTCTTCTTGCTTTGATTTTGGCTCCAACATTGGATGTCTTTGGAGGGATTTGGAGCTATTTCTTGTAGAGTATAATTTTTGTGAAACTTTAATTGTTTTCTCTTAATTTTTTACCCTAGGGAGGTGACGAGGATCAACCTTTTTTTTTCCACGCAAAATTAGAAAAACAAAAACAAAAAACTTTTCATTAATAAAAAGAAAAAGTTATATTCTATAGATGCCTTAAGAGCATTTTCAAAATAAATCCATAAGGATTGTCACATATGATTGACAACAACATCAATTTATAAGCATAACCAACACTAAGAGGTCAAAACCATCATGTGGCAATATAAGCATAACCAACACTAAGAGGTCAAAACCATCATGTGGAAATGATCTCAGATCGACTTTTTCCTCCTTTTTTCTTTGTTTAACTCATAGGTTTTAGATTCATGTGCTCTCTTTATTCCTCCACCTAGACCTTCATTTAAAACCATCTCTTCCATAACTTTAGTTCCTTCATTAGTGTCTTTCTTTGACTCTAAAAATGAAAATCTTTTGAACTCTCATCCTCTTTATCATATACAAGAGAGGGGGATCATAAGGATGCCAACTTTTGGATTTAAAAATGTCTTTTTTTCCTCTTAGAAGAACCTCTATCTCATGGACGAGATCCTTGCAGATGCCTTGAATTATGCCTAGTTCACAAGCCTTTACAAGGATGAACCTTTTTATTGTGAATAACCTGCTTTTTTCTCTTGAATATTCTCAAGGGTTATAAACTTGTTACAATCTAGGGTTTCTTTTGTATTAGTTCACATGATCTTTTCCATCTCGAGGAACTTGAAACTTTTTAAAACCTTTCCCCTGCTCCTACACCATGGTAGGTGGGCTCTTTGGATAATTTTCACTAAAATGGCCATATGCATAACAACAATTACATTTAAACGAGAGTTGTTCATAGTCTAATAGATGCCCTCATGATCGACAGTCAAGGTGATCTCAATAGTCTCTAGAAGACCTTCTTCAAGATTAACTTCAATCCAAATGCGAGTAGATGAAAACAACCCTACCTTTGACTTTGATTTGTGCATGTATCTACCAATCTTATTTCCTATTACCTAAAGAGACTTCATGTCCCATGGGTTAAGGGAAAGATGAAGCAATATCACTCAAACCACAATGAAAAAAACATAAATGTCTTCTTTTGAATCAAAATCCAAAAACCATTTATTGAGATATAGCTCATCATAGTCCATAAACCATGGACCACTCCAAAAGATTAACTCTCTATCAACTTTTAATTGAAAGTGAAATATAAGAAAACCCTTATTATAAAAATAAATTTGAATGCTACCTTGCATACAAGGACTAGCGTAATGACTCTAGATCCAAGGTTTCAACACACTTTAAGAGATGTCCAAGCTCCCATAAAATTCTTGATTAATAGGTGCTCCAAATATAAGAGGGATTTTATTATTAAAGGTGGAAATATACTCACTTACTTCTCCATTGAATAGTTGGTGCAAGTCACTCTTAATGACTTGTCATCACAAGTGTTATTATTAATGCTAGCACACCTTTTATTTTCAACTGCTTTTTTATTAGAAAGCATATCCTTTGCTATAACATATCTAAAGAAAACATCCAAATGTCTCAACCAACATTTTTTTTCGTAATTTCTAGTTTGAACATAAGTATAGATATTAATCGTACATTCTATGTACGTGAAGTCTTATGTCCAATTCAATGTCTAAAGTCTAATGTGGAAGATGTCATAACGTCCTCATTTGGATGTAAAATGTCAAATTTAACGACCCTATCATGTCAAGAGTGTCCAACTTGTGGACTCTATTATGCCTTTTCGGGGGACCAAATAGTGGCCATTATAATATCCAAACAAATGATACTATATTTTGAATGTTATGATGTCCTAGTTTTAAGTTTAAGCTTGTTTGGCCTTTAAAGTCCAAATAAGGGTTGTACACAATATACTACACCTATATATAAGTGTTTTTATAGTGTTTATGTGTAAAAGTTATTATTAGTTATACATGTACTTAAAAAAAAATGTAGTTGAATATAACGCATGTGTAAAAAAATCCTTTTATTTATTTTTTATTTTTCAATGTGAATGATATGAGAGGATATAAGATCATCCTATATAGAATAATTTAAAAAAATAAATTTTTAAAAAATAAATTGATATGGGATGAGCCACTTGAGGATCACTTAGATTATGGTGATAATGTTGGTGCATCGTAGTATGGAGATTAAAGGGTGAAACACTTAGGATCACTTAGAATATGGTGATAATGTTGTTGCAACATAGTATGGAGATTATAGAGAACTTTATTGGGTTTTACATAAGACTTCTATCATTAAATTGCACGTGGCTTCTAGATAAGACTTCTATCAATCACACAAAATATATCAATCTGGCATGGTTTGTGGAGAAGATTCTCTTGAAGAGGAGGAGTAGATTCCCTTTATGATAATGAATATGTCTAGTATGGTTGATATTGGTAGTGGCTTTTATTCATCTATGGAAATGGTTGATATTGTCAGTGGCTTTTGGCCGTGGATATTTAAGACACAATGACAATATGGGCAGTGGATACTTTATTTGGAAATGTCTACACCACTATCAATGAAGGGAATAAGTAATTTCAAATCTTTATGTGATTTTATAATTTTTATGTGATTTTATATTTCGAGGGTAATTTTAAATATTTGTTGTTCCAAGGTTTGGGGTTTTATGGTTACATGGTTTAGATTTTATGATTTTCACTACTACATTTTTGGTTAAAACAATGTTTATTATGACATTAATTTTGACAGAAACCCTTTGTGTCATTTTGCGCCTTGAAATTAGTTGCATTTTAAAAATATTTTCTTAGATTTTGTTATAAATGTCGATTTTGGGTCTTGAAATTAGTTGCATTTTAAAAATATTTTCTTAGATTTTGTTATAAATGTCGATTTATTAACATATGTAATAAATGTTCTATTATCATGTTGAGTTAGAAGATTTGGATAACCTTTGAAATTGTCATAATCTGAATATTTTATGCAAACATTGATTTAACCATGTTGTAAGCATGGATATATCAATGCTTTAATGTGGATATATTGATGTAAAGACATGGTTTTGATTGTAGGTGCCTTGAAAATGCAAGGTGTTCCCTATGCATGCTTATTCTCAAATACACATTGATAAACCAATATTGTCTTGTACAAAAAACTAAAATTATAGAATGCTTATAAATATATTATTCTAATAGTTAATGTAAGAAACATAGTATTTAGGTTAAGAAGGAAGCTATTTGGTAAGGGAATATTTTATACCTTTCTCTACTTTATGGTGAAATCATAATTTTCCCTGAATCAAAATTAAGAAATGACCAATAGAGGCAATGATGATGAATGATAAAGCTAGAGAAAAACTGAGGAAATTGTTAGGTATGAGATTAGGAATATCGATTCTAATGAATATGATGATTTTGAGCATTATAACACTTGTTGAATCCCTAGTTTTATCAAACCTTGGCAATTTACTGACTACAAATGTTATCGTCCATGCAAAAAATGCAAGTGGTTGAAGACATGAAGAATTTTAATATCAGTAGCTAGTGTGTGTGTGTGTGTAATATTGATTCTAATGAATATGATGATTTTGAACATTATAACACTTGTTGAAACCCTAGTTTGATCAAACCTTGGCAATTTACTGACTACACATGTTATTGTCCATGCAAAAAATGCAAGTGGTTGAAGACATAATTTTTTTTAATATCAATAGCTTGTGTGTGTGTGTGTGTTTCTCGAAAAACATAATTGTGAGAGTGCTAGAAATGAAGTTGATAATATGATTTCCAATGACAACCTTGGGAAAGATCAAAACATAATGACAGAGAATGATAATGACATACAAGTGAATGATAGGATAAATAGTTTAATTTATGACACCTTTGCACCCATGGATGAGGATGCACCCATGGATAACAATGTCGGGATTCATGAAAACCCTCTCATTGATATAGAAAATAAATCCCTATAGGAAGCATTAAAGACAAGTCTTCTCTCCACCATTTTTTTGTTGGTGAACTAGAAGGTGTGGAATGATGTTTCAAACACATTTTTCACATAGATCCTAAGGTATGAAATTATTTATAAACATTTAAGCTTATGATTACCTTCATTTACTATGATAAGGATGTAATCACCAATATCAATAAAAAAAAAAATTGTTGTTGTTGTAGACTATTAGCTAATAGTCTCGTACTGTAGTCAAATACTTTACCTCACATACCAAGAAGTGTGTGACCTTATGAATGTTATAGGAATGGAGTATCAAGTAATTGATGCATGTCTTACTGATTGCATGATATATTATTGATCCAAAACGGATTTGGGATTTGGATCTAGTTCCATTCCATTACATGGAAAATGTTGTATAATGCAAGAGTGTAGAACATAGGCTTGATGTAGATCCTAAAATTCAATAACAATGCACAACATCCCAAAAAAAACAGTTGTAGAACAATGTATAGGTTGCTACAAAAGAAAGCAAGTGTTAAAATTGACTTAGTATTTTTGGTACAATGGAAACGTATGAAGTTAGATGAACATAAACATTAAATGGTGGTTTTTTAGGGATATTTCTCACAAGAATGAGTAAAACATCCCCTTTACTATAGGTAGGTTGCACCACTATATATAGACAAATATTATTTTGATGAATCCAATCGATGAGTATAGTTGCAAGAGATAAAAAACAAAGAAACATGCTATAGCCATAAAACTTGAAAAACAAAATACTGGGAAACAATAATACCCTTCTATTACTAATGGATAGGCCTTAGGCCTTGAGAAGTACACCCTGGGAGAATGGTTGAGCAAGTGACCTCTCATACACTCCATGGGAGAGTCATTTTTCTCTCCAAATAGCCCCTCTCTCTCAAATGAAATGTGCAGAGAAGTGTTCTTGCCTCTTCAATGGAATATCTCAAACAATCAAGGAGATATGAATATAATATAAGATGGAGATGTTCCCAATGCCCCTTTAGGTGTTACTGTATCATCCCACAAGGCATTGAGTAAAGCATTGTGCCCGTTCCTATGGTTTTCAAATACTATATTTTTGTGAGCAATGGTTTCTCCTACGAAGTGACCTATAACTATCCAATCATGGAGATCTTTTAGAACTTTATATGCATATTTGTTTTCTAGACATCATAATAAAACACCATCATAGTTCTTTTGGAAAAGGATTTCATTCACAAGTTGATATTGCATAGATTTTAATCGTAATGCCCTTTTTCCTATAGAGTTCAAATGACTACGATTGGTCTTGTGGTATAATATATATTTCAAATGAAAAGACCATGAGTTTGGGTTAGTAGGAATATAAAGGAATTAATTGGTGAGAACAACAAGTTCATTCTCCTAGCCCTCTTCTTCTTTTAACATAGAGTCCTACGATTATGTTGCTAGCTGCTTACAGAGTCCTTCTCCACACACAATATTTGTAGGTTTAAATTCTATGTCATACTCATGGATGGTAGTCATCCAATTCCATATTCTTTCCCCTAATTCTTGTTGAATAAAATATGATCTAATTATAGGATGAGGAGCAATTACCCTAGTAATATTTTTAAAAATATAGGGTCTAAAGTGTTTCACAAGCTTAAATACATCATGTGCTTGCTTATCAATGGTTAGGTAATTTAATTCTTCTCCATGCAAATTAGCGCTCATAAAATAAATAGGAAACTCATTTCCTTCTGAATCCTCCTAATACTGCTACCAAACATGATTGAATGCAAAAGTATAAAGGAGAAAATTGTGATCAAAATTAGGAATGCATAGAACTAGAGCATTAGCAATTGTAGGGTTTTTTTTTTTTCATATTTGGTCCATTTGAATTTGGCATGTTTTTTAATCGTTTTTTGTCATGGTTTGATAGTTTCAATAAATTTATGTATAAATATCCTCACAAAATTAATTTTCCCAAAGAAATATTGCATTGATTTCTTATTATGAGGAAAAGGAAGTTGAGCAATGACTTTCACACATTTAGGATAAATAACAATACCTTCTTTTGATATAATATGACCCAACAACTTACCTTTTGTGAATATGAAAATATTTTTCTTTGGATTTAATGAGATATCATATTTTCAACTTCTTTCAAAAATTTGAGTAAGGTGTTTGATATGGTTTGATATATCCTTGGAATATATAGTCACATCATCAAGATGCACAACAACATTGTGATTTATTAAAATACAAAAAACAATATCATTTCTCATTAAACACTTCCACCTACATTGATCAAACCAAAATGCGTTCTTTTAAAAGAAAAGGTTCCCCATTTAATCCTAGAAGTTGTTTTAAGCCTTATCATATTTAACCATAAGTACTTGATTATACCCTGAAAAACCATCAATTAGTGAAAGCATTTCAGATCTCGAGACAGGTTGTAGAATTCGATACATGGGTGGTACAGGGTAGTTGTGTTGATTAATTGGGTTGGTTTTCATTGATGTCAACTCTTGAAGAAAGTCTAGTAGCGAATTCCAGTAGCACAAAGGTTTGGGTAATGGAACCAAGTTTGTTTGATGTATAATGGTATGAGTTTTAATATATTTGAAGGTAAGACTTTTCTGTATGGATAGTACATGTCATGCCATTTCCGGTGGTATGTGGAATGTCACATAAATCCTCATGGTTAGAGAGTTACGACCATGTGAAGTTGGAGAACCCTCATGAGTCATCTAGAAGCCCCAAAAGGTCAAAGAAGTCAAAGTGGTTGCAAATAAGAAATTATTTAAATAATAAAGTGAAGTGATGAGTGTATTATAAGTCAAAGTGGATACAAAATAAATTATTTAAATAATAAAGTTAATGGAAAAATTACTAAGTGGACAAGTGGTTAGAAGTGAGTTAGCCCTAAAATAAGGAAAGTGGTTTAAGAGATTTTAGAAGGTAAATAATAAAGTGAAGTGTAATATAATTCAAAGTGGATACAAAAGAAATTATTTAAATAATAAAGTTAATGGAGAAATTACTAAGTGTACAAGTGGTTAGAAGTGGGTTAACCCTGAAATAAAGAAAGTGGGTTAAGATGGTTAAAAGGTAACCCCTTGAGGAAGCTACATGAAAGTATAAATAAGGGACACGACTCTCTCATTTTAATCACACTTGAGCATATTGAATATCTACAAATTACTGAGGTAACAAAAGGATATCTAAGATGAATTTCATAGGGAAGGTGAAGTAAAGAAGACCGAAATTCAAGGGAGGATAAATTCTTTTGATGATGCTTTCTAAGGTATGTGATTTACAGGTCATCTCACTATTTTTGCAATAATTTTTTTTCTAGAATGATTCAGACCGTGCAATTGGGAGGATGTTGAGGAAAATTATCCAAGTAGTTGTGATAAAAATTTCATCTTGTGGTTCGTTGTAGTTTTGTAGTAACACTCTGTGGAAAATAGGGTTTGTGGCTAGTCCCACAACTAGTCTAAAACAAATGTTTCGGGTAAAAACGTCATAACTTATTCATAACAGATCCAAATTCAGTAAGATCAAATGTATTGGTTAGAGTACAGTCTTTAGTATTTTGTGTACCATTTTTAGATCCATACAATAAATATTCCATGCAGGGCACGCTCTACAAATTCACTCTCTAGAATAAGCCAAAATTCAACAAGGTGTGCCATTTTTGTTATAACTCCTTTTCTGAGAGGTTCCAAGTAGTGAAATCTGTAGGAATTGCATTAAAGAATTTGAAGAACATTGTGTACCATTTTCAGATCTTTATTCATTACATGTACATAGTTATGATTATTGCAATTTAAGGTTGTTGACTAATCCAAAATTAGTCATGTGAGACTAAAGTAAAGTTTGATGAGAATGCTAGTATTTTGTTGTTAAAGTTAAGAAAGGTTTGCAGGTATGTGATCATATAAACCAGGTCTGTTATAGAGTTAAAAATCAGATTTGGATGATGAAATTGATGAGGGATTTTGGTTGAGGTACATGTTGGGTACATGGTTGAGACAAGTAGTTGATGAGTTGGCATATGCATGAGATATATAGTTGACGATGTTGGTACATATTGATGAGTCATAGTTTATGTGTATTTGATGCATGATTGGTACATATTTGGTTCATGGTTGATGCACTCATTTATGGTACAAGTTGAGGTACAGGTTGGTGCATGGTTGATGCACTTGTTTATGGTACAGACTGATTACATGTTGTTTGGTACAGGTTGGTGCATGGTTGATGCACTTGTTTATGGTATAGGTTGATTATAGGTTGATTGGTACAAGTTTATAGCAGTATATCTCATAGTGATAGTGTGATAGTGGTTCCATCATTCTACTTATATTTTAGGGCGGCTGGATGGGGCAAGGACAGGTGGCTGTAGCCAGAGAACATAGGGGGTTGTAGCCTCCTTCTGGTTGTAGCTAGAGAATTGGGGAGTTGGAGATTCCCTTAGGTTGTAGCCTGAGAAACTAGGGGGTTGGAGCCTTCTTTCAGTTGCAGCTGGAAAACAAAGGAAGTTGTTTCTTCCAATGAATGCAATTCTTAAAGACATATAAGAAAAAACATTCTATGATTTTTTCCCTCTTTGGGTTTCCACGTAAAAACACTGGTGTATTGTGTATGTGTATGATTGCTCATTTGTTCATTTTTTTTTATTCTGAAACTATTGGATGATAATGCTACATTGATATAACACTTGCATTTTGTGGTTAAAAAGGATTAGATTGCTCTATTACTGATTCACCCCTCCCTCTCAGTAATCCAACAATTGGTATCAAAGAGGGTTCCTTCAGGAAACAGTTTAACCATTGGAAGGAGATCATGTATTATTCTGAGAATGGAGTACCAATGTTTAATGGTCAGAATGGTTTAAAGTATACGATGTGGAGCAGAAGGATGGAAGTATTTTTACAAGCACAGGCACATTATATTTGGTTATCGGTTTTTACAGGATATGATAGTTCAAAAAGGGCAATGTTGAGAACCAAATATCAATATAGCATAGAAAATCCTAAGAAAAAGTACTCAACACCTTGAAAAAGAGATAATTTTAGATAATAAGCCTCTTCGAGGGGCAACCTCCTTTTACCCCACTTAAATGTTCAAGTACAAGATGATTCAAAATGAAAATGTCTCCTTGGTATATATAGGAGACTAAGAGGTATAATTACAACCAATGGCCTAAAGCTGACATAAATAAAATAACATTACTAATATAATATGCCCCAATTAAGGGGTAATGAGCCAATATTAGGGCTTAACATGCCCCTCCCCTTGAGACAAGTGTTGAACGCAATGCTTGAGTAACTATGGATGCTTCTGTATAAAAGACTCATCTTCCCAAGTGGAATCTTCAGCCGGTAGTTTCGTCCATTTAATGAGATACTCTAAAATGGATCTATTCCTTAGTCGACGAATTCTTGTGTCAGTGATGGCTTCAGGCTCCAATATGATTTTCCCTTCCTCGTCAAGTTCTGGAAATATAGTTTGAACTAGGATCTTGTCACCTATAACCTTCTTTAAGCATGAAACATGGAAAACTGGGTGTACTCGTGAAGATGTAGGCAACTCCAATTTGTATGCCATAGTACCAATCTTTTGCAACACCTTATAAGGGCCATAGTACTTTGGTGATAATTTATTATCCTTCTTAGCTTGCTTGAGGGACATCTGTTTGTATGGTTGTAGTCTTAAAAACACCCAATCCCCTACTTCAAAACTTCTTTCACTACGATGTTGATTTGCTTGTTGTTTCATGCAATTCTGCGCCATGGTCAGGTTGTCCTTTAAGATTTGGAGAACTTGTTGTTGATTCTCCATGTGATCTTCCACTACTTGAACCTTAGATTTTTCTTTTAGAGAAGAAGTGATGGAAGGAGGGTGGTATCCATAAAGTGCCATAAATGGTGTCATTTTTGTTGCAGTATGAAAGGAAGTGTTATACCACCATTCTGCCAAGGGTAACCATTTGAACCATTGTGTTTTTTTATTAGAGACA
>JASDQU010308768.1:199802-219606 GCA_032191745.1 Picea mariana
TTTCTTCTTCGAGTCTTCTCTCTTCTTGACCAAAATCTTCCTCAAGTTGGTTTAAGTCATCGGTTCTTTCCTTGAGATGATTCGTCAATATATTTTCTCTATTTTCCACTTCTTCCTTTTGTGCTGTTATGTTGGCTTCTAAACATTGCTTTTGATATTCTAGAGTTTCTTCAATTCTTCTAGCCTCTTCTAGCTGAGTTCTTAAATTCTTGATGACCTGCTGAGCTTTTTCAGAACCTTGAACACTTTCCTTTTTCTTCATCAATAATTTCTTGGATGACTTGTTTTCTTCTCTTTCTTTCTTTAGATATTCAATTGCACTGATTAATTGTTCTCTGTAATCAACTTCTTCTTCTTCATACTCTTCATCTTCTGAATCTATCTGACATGATGAGCATCTTTTTTCTTGTTCTGTACCTGCGTATTCTTTGGCATTTTTTTAATCTTTGATGGGTGAAGAATATACATTATGTAACTTATCCCAAATTTCTTTGGCCAATGAACATTTAGAAACCTTTTCTCTTACCGGATTAGGTAATCCTTCCCAGATGAAATCCATTGCTATTTTATTCTTCTTCTTCAATTCCTTCTTGGTTGTAGTCTTCACCCTTTTTGAAATATCATATCCTGTAACAACTGATAGCAAAATATAATGTCCCTGTGCCTGTAAAAATACTTTCCTCCTTATGCTCCACATAGCATACTTTAAACCATTTTGACCATTAAACATTGGTATTCCATTCTCAGAATAATCCATGATCTCCTTCCAGTGGTTAAATTGTTTCCTGAAGGAACCCTCTCTGATGCCAATTGTTGGATTATTGAGAGGTGGGGTGAATTAGTAATAGAGGAATTGAATCCTTTTTACCACAATATGCAAGTGTTATATCAAAGTATCATTATCATCCAATATTTGCAGAGTAAATAAAAAATGAACAAATGAGCAATCATACACATACATAGTACACCAGTGTTTTTACGTGGAAACCTAAGTGGGAGAAAACCATAGAATGATTTTTCTTATATGTCTTTAATAATTGCATTCATTGGAAGCACCAACTTCCTTTTTTTTCTAGATGCAACTGGAAGGAGGCTCCAACCCCCTAATTTCTCAGGCTACAACCTGAGAAAATCTCCAACTCCCCAATTCTCTGGCTACAACAAGAAGGAGGTTATGACACCCTATGTTCTCCAGCTATAACCACATGTCCTTTCCCCATCCAATCACCCTGATGTATAAGTAGAATGATGGAACCAATGTCACACTATCACTGTGAGATATACTGGTGTAAACCTATACCAATCAACCTGTACTATAAACAAGTGCATCAACCATGCACCAAAATATACCTCAACCTATACCATAAACAAGTGCATCAACCATGCACCAACCTGTACCATGAGCAAGTGCATCAACCATGCACCAAACTTGTACAAATAACCTGTCACAACGACCTGTCCAAAAAACCTATCACAACAACTTGTCTCATCAATATTATCATCCAAATCAGATCTACTCACCAAGATTAATGAACAAGACAAATCTCAAATATGTTCATCAACCAAGCATAACAAAACAACTCATAATCATCACCAAGATCAATATGTGCTTCTAATAATATACCAATACAAGTATGCTACATCATCCATAGACCATGTGTCAACAATACTACTAACAAGTGCCTCCAACCATGTACAGTGTATGTACCAATAATGTATCAACTACTCATCAACTATGACTAATCAATATGTACCAACATCATCAACTATACACCTCATCTATGTGCCAACTCATCAACTACTTGTCTCAACCATGTATCCAACATGTGCCTCAACCAAAATCTCTAATCAATTTCATCATCCAAATATGATTTGTAACTCTATAATAAACCTAATGTATATGATCACATACTTGAAAACCTTCCTTAACTTTAACAACAAGAGACTAGAATTTTCATCACACTTTACTTTAGTCTCACATGACTAGTTTTGGATTAGTCAACAACCCTAACTTGAAATAATCATAACTATGTACATGTAATGAATAAAGATATGAAAATTGTACACAATGTTATTCAATGTGTTTTATGAAATTCCTCCAAGTTTCTCTACTTGGAACCTCTCAGAAAAGGATTTATAGAAAAAATGGCATACATTGTTGAATTCTGGCTTATTGTAGAGAGCAAACTTGTAGAGCATTCCCCACATGGAATATTTGTTGTATGGATCAAAAACATTTACATGTATTACTACATACTGTACTATAACCAACACATTTCGTCTTACTTAATTTGGATCGGTTATGTATAAGTGATGATGGTTTTACTTGAAACACCTGTTTTAGACTAGTTTTAGGACCAACCACAAACCCTATTTTACACAGAGTGTAACACCAAAACTACAATGAACCACAAGCTGAAATTAGTACCACAACTACTTGGATATGTTTTATCAATAGCCTATCAATTTCATAGTCTGAATCATTCTAGAAAAAAAAAATATTTCAAAAATGGTGAGATGACCTGTAAATAACATACCTTAGAAAGCATCATCAAAAGAATTTATCCTCCCTTGAATTTTGGCCTTCTTTACTTCACCTTCTCTCTGAAATTTGGCTTAGATATCCTTTGGTTACCTCATTCACATGTATATATTCAATATTCTCAAGTGTGATATAAAATTAAATATCCTTTCCTCTTATTTATACTTTCATGTAGCTTCCTCAAGGGGTTACCTTTTAACCATCTTAACCCACTTTCCTTATTTTAGGGTTAACCAACTTCTAACCACCTGCTCAATTAGTAATTTATCCATTAACTTTATTATTTAAATAATTTATTTTGTATCCACTTTAACTTATAGTACACTCATCACTTGACTTTACCTCAAGGGGTTACCTTCTAACCATCTTAAACCACTTTCCTTATTTTAGGTCTTACCCACTTATAACCACTTGTCAACTTAGTAATTTCTCCATTAACTTTATTATTTAAATAATTTCTTTTGTATGCACTTTGAATTATAGTAGACTCATCACTTCACTTTATTATTTACCTTCTAAAAATATCTTAAACCACTTTGACTACTTTGACCTTTTGGGGCTTCTAGATGACCCATGAGGGTTCTCCAACTTCACATGGTCATAAATCTCTAACCGTGAAGAGTTATGTGGCGTTCCACATACCACTGGAAATGGAATGAAATGTAATCAACCCTAATGTAGTGTGATAAAGAGTTAGAGGGAAAAAGAAAATTAAGGTATTATAAAGAGGTAATCAACCCTAATCTAGAAGATCAAAATTATCTATCTGTTTTGCCAAGTGTAAAGAAAAAAATAAGCATTGCTAAGATAAGAACAAATTCTCACAAGCTCCATANAAACGCCATGGGATGAAAGGGTGTGTCACCTTTGTGACACTAAGAAGGTTGAAGATGAAAAACACTTTCTCTTAGATTGTCCAGCCTATACCCATATTAGATCTCATTTTCAAAATATTGATCACACTACCAACCTTCCGAACCTCTTAACTCAACACAAGTATGGTGATCTTGGAAACCTTCTCTTAATACTTTTCGAGCACAGAAACAAAATTCTAAAGAATCACAAATAATCACTTACCCTCTTAAGGTCCGATAGACCAATTAGGTTTTAGTGGATGCTAATCATCATCATCATCATCATCATCAATATCCATATAGAATATTATTTCCTTAAAATATATCAAAACTCATACCATTATCCATCAAACAAACTTGGGTCCATTACCCAAACCTAGGTTCTCCAACTTCTCATGGTCATAACTCTCTAACCGTGAGGAGTTATGTGACGTTCCACGTACCACCGGAAATGGAATGAAATGTAATATCCATATAGAATATTCTTACCTTAAACTATATTAAAACTCATACCATTATACATGAAACAACCTTGGGTCCATTACCCAAACCTTTGTGCTACTGGAATTCGCTACTAGACTTTCTCCAAGGGTTGACATCAATATACAATATCACTCTCCAATGGTTGACATCAATGACAACCAACAATCCATACCAACTATCCATCAACCTAAGCCAACTGTCTGACATTTGGAGGTAAATGCTACATATCAAATTCGCATTGGTTGTGACCAGTTGTATGGATATGCAGACAACTAAATGACAATTAACTTACTAGGCAGGTTCCACTAGAGTCGGGG
This sequence comes from Picea mariana, assembly GCA_032191745.1. Taxonomy (NCBI): domain Eukaryota; kingdom Viridiplantae; phylum Streptophyta; class Pinopsida; order Pinales; family Pinaceae; genus Picea; species Picea mariana. The sequence goes on from JASDQU010308768.1 coordinate 203,999, forward strand.
AAGTTGGAAAAACTATTCAAATTGTAAGTTTCTATCTATACTTTTTTCTAGAAGATGCGGACAATAATGGTAGAAATATATTCAAATTTAGTTATACACTACACTATAATCATTGACTATTGTGGATTCTTTCTGCAAGTATTTAACAATACTAGTTTGTATTTTGATGGGACAAAAATATTGCCAGAAATCAACTTGAAGGTCTGATCAACTTGAAAGTATGATCCCAAAGGACATGATTAATTATTGCATCATCTTTTTAGTAAATCTAGGAATCTGTGGTGATTGAATTGATCACTTTGTGGGATATACTCCAGAAAATCAAAAGGTGAAAAAAGATCTAAATTTTAGATTCCATAGGTTAGTTCTATTTTGTGATTAAATTTGCTCAGAAATTATATTTATAAGAGTATTAAGTTGATTTTGAAAATGGATAGCTTTTGTCGCAACACCAACTATTGATTACATCTTGTTCATTTCGGTTTTATTAGTATGTATGATCATTATAGCTCTTTACCGTTCAAACCAACCTAAACCATTTACCAAAGGGTTGACAAGCAAAATGGGTCAAGGTATTATTCTATATATTATATCATGGAATTACATATTTATATTAACATCAATATCTATGCCCCTTGTTTAAAAATATGATTTGATGTCTTGACCAGGTTCTCTAAGGATAATAATATTGCACATGAACATGGCCCTCCACATGTACGATGACATAATGTGAATCATGAAAAAATTGAATGAGAAATATATTATTGGTTATGATGCTACAAGCATGGTTTATAAATGTGTTCTTAAGAACTGTAAGCCAATCACTATTAAAAGACTATACACATCTCATCCACAAAGCTTGCCGGAATTTGAAAATGAGTAAGAGACTATTGGAGGCATCAAGCATCATGATCTTGTTACTTTGCATTGGTATTCTCTTTCTCCACATGGTAATTTGCTATTATACGACTACATGGTAAATGGAATTTTGTGGGACATCTTACATGGTGAGTGAAATGGATGGAAAAAACTATCAAGAAATTTAAATGTATAATCAGGGGTTTTATGTTCGGTCCATTGTATGATTAGGGGTTTCCATTTTCCTATAAGACAACAACCTACAGGTCTAGCATGATATACCATTGAAATTGCATTTTCCCATAAGTTCAGGATCCTATATAATTGAGATTCCCCGCCCCCCAACCCCTTTTCCCTATCAAGAAATTTAAATGTATTAGGGTCATCTAGTCTTTTAGCAGGAGATTCTAATTGACCTTTGATATATAGTTAATGCTTGATAATGGATTAATTGGAGAATCTAAGCAATGCATGTTTTGTATGTACGATCTTCAAAGAAGATTAATATAGACTGGAACACACATCTAGGGATTTCTCTGGGAGCTGCACAAGGTCTAGCATATCTCCATCATGACTATTACCTATTTATTATTCACATAGATGTGAAAACATCCAACATTCTCATAGATGACAATTTTGAAGCACGTTTGTCAGACTTTTGCAATGCCAAGTGTATCCACTCTGCGAAAACCCACACCTCTACCTATGTTATGGGTACCATTGGTTGCATTGACCCTAAATATGAAAGGACTTTGAGGCTTAATGAGAAGTTCGATGTGTACAACTATGGAATTGTTCTCTTAGAGCTATTTAAGGGAGGAAATCTGTGGATAATTACTTAAATTTGCTTCATCTTGTAACATGATAAGATTTATATTCTGTGAATTTTCTTCAGTTGGGATTGTCTTTTTGTTATAGAATCAAACTCTCTTGCAACACCACACAATTCTTACCTTTTTGTTGCCTAAGATGTTTATTTCTTAGTTTACTCGAACCTTTGCATGATCATACAATACAAAACCCATGATTTCTTCATTCAGTGCCTAATCTATCTAGAATGCGCCTACGATCTCCTCTAATTGTGCAATCACTAACCAAAAAATGTCTACAGAGTAGTAGTGGGGTTCCGAGCAATCTCGATTTGAAACAAGGGAGGAGGGGTGTGATTGGATTTTTACAGTAGACACCGATACACCACCTTGCATTGAATGCCCAAGGGGACTTCTAACTGCAACAACATAACTGACAGAACATGGTGCTGTAGAGGGGCAGAACAGGGCGTTGTGGAGGGGCCTTGTGGGCCAAGGCAGAACAAGGCACCACAAACAGACATTCTTATTGACGATCATTCATTCATTTTATGGTACGTTCCATTGTACTCCATTTGTAAAATGAATATCCTACGCCTTTTATATGTGAGTGCAAAATAAAATATTTAAAAATACTCATTTTTCTAAATATTTATTTTTGTAAGTATTCAATATATTTAAGTAAACCATATATTTTTCATCTTTCACGATGTTTTAAATTAATTTACACTATTGAACCCTGAGGGTTGAGGCACTTCATTTCAGTACAATACAATGTTTAAAATATCATGTCAAAGCATACAACTTCATTTGTCGTCTCATGCAAGCCAAAGAAAAACTTTCAGGTTTCTCGAAGTACTTACTACACAGTGTACAGCTTCATTTGTCATCTCATGCAAGCCAAAGAAAAACTTCTTTTAGGTTTCTCGTAGTACCCAATGCTACATGTTGGATATTACTCACCACAAAGATATTCGTAGATGTAACATCCCGCTCTGGCGCACTGAGAAAACTTATTATTTGAGGACACTTGCTCGCAAGTGATCAGGACTTTTCTGATGTTAAAACATTTATACTTGATTATGATGCGTTATGATAGACGACATGATGTTTTACTATTTGATGTAGACAGGTTCTATTGACTCAGTTGTATTGAGTGTGCAGGGTTTTGGACCTTGAGGATGCAGAGGCATTGGTGGAACCCCCTTGGACTCTGGATTGAGTCAGGGAGTGTGCTATTTGGGTTGATTTATTTACTGTGATATTTCATTGATTTGATGATTTGATGTTGATATGTTCTGACATGATTGTCGATGATGCAGGATGACGATAGCTTTCCGACCAGACTCACAAATGGAGTAAAGGGGCCACACACGATTTCCAGAGAGGTTGAGGGAGAGGGGTGGACAACAACCCTGCCACCGCCTACTAGCACTCCTGCCGTGGCTGGAACTGTAGGTTAACGATTACCTAGTTCAAGAGGATCCATGATGCCGTGAGGGCAGACTGCGATAGTCGCTCACGATGATTCTAAGGGGCATGCAATAAGGGGGGGGCCTTATTCCTTAGAGCCCTTAGTCTCCCACAAGTTCACCTGGCGGAGTGTTGACTCCAGGGGTTATAGATGTCTACCAATCAATCCAGTTGGCGAGTGGANAACTTTTAGGGTAAAATTTGAGTCTAACCTTAAGAACAGACCCTGGAATAAAAATAACAATTTAAACAAGAACCCACCTAAGTAATAGTTAGGTCTTCATAAAATTCTTGGGGTAAATAAAGAGAGTAAGGATTTAATTAAACTAAGGTATTTAAAAATTTGCAAAGAGGAAATTAATTCCTAACTTGTGAAAGAACAAAAGATATTAAATAAATAATAATTGAAAAGATTAATTAGCGCATTTAGCTTTTTGGTTTAAAAAAAAAGGGAAGGGATTAATAAAAAACAGGGAAACTAAGTAATAAGGAAACATAGACAATTAATAAGTAATAAAATTATTTAACGTGCCGGAGTTTAAAAAGTTATGAATTTAAAAAAAAAAAAAATGAAAGGATTAATTAGCCCATTTACCTTTTTGGTTTGAAAAAAGAAGAAGAAAGGGAATAATAAAAATAGGGAACTGAGCCTTTTAATAAATTTAAAGAAAATAATGTTGGAGAAACGTGGGGGATGAATGACACTTGTGCAATAGAGAATTTTTGGGGGTTTTCATTAAAACTTAAATTAAATGTGATTAGGGCAAGAGGGGGTCTCAAAAATCTATAAAAGAAAGGGGGATGGGGGGAAAAGGGGAGGGGGCTGTTAGGTATCGTTATGCTGCCTAATTTGGACTGGACTGATTGCTTGTGAGGAGTTGGGATTTTCTCAGCTGGGATTAGAGTGGTAGCTCAGCCTTGGAGGCGAGCTGGGAAGCTAGGTATACCATCTGGACTGTGTGTGGCCCCTTTGTGGCTTGGGGGGCTAAGGGGGAAGTAGAGTACCCCTAGCGATTGGCTGAGAGGTACCGGTGAGGTCTCGACGGTCGGCGAGCAGGAGCGGCAAGGAGCGCGGGACGTCATCGAGGCGGGCGTTAGGCAACGGTATGGTCTTTTATTTGGTAGAGTAGAATGCGTACTATTTACTTCGGCAATCATAAGTGTAAATGTTTTAGAAAGGAAAGTTAATGGCGCTGCCCTTCCTTTCGCTGTGTGTTTTTACCTTGCTGTGGGTATTTATAAACTGTAGTTTCAATGGTTATTGTATAAACTCGTAGTTTCCATGGTTATTGTAAAAACTTATTTTATAAACTTAGTTTCAATGGTCATCGTTGTTCTAGCAATCGTTGTTGTAGTTTCAATGGTTAGTTAATAAACTTCTATGGCGTTTTTATATAGATTTAGGGGCAAATCATTTGTAAAATCGTTCTAGCTCATTTTTGAAAAATCGTTGTTGTAAAATCGTTCTGGCAATTCATTTTTTTTTTCACCTCTGTGGGCAATCCGTCTGGGAGGTTTCAAATGAAATCTTGTTCCTGTAATTGTATCTAGGCATTTCGTTTTCTCTTATGTTTCAGAGTTATGGTCTAGAAAATTCTTGTCGGTTGTCCTTACGTTTCAAAGTTATGATTGTTCCAGGGTCATGGTTGTTCTTATGTTTACGATTTTTATCTCTGCAACCCCAATAAAAACGCCTAGCTCGCCCTGCCTGCTGTGCCAAGTCTGCCCTTCGCCTCTGCACTTGAATGCACATCGGTCAGCTTTGCAGATGCGCAGATGATCCCTTTGCTTCCTCGTGTGGCTAAGTTGATGCAGGTCACGTGTTCGAACCCCTGCGATCAATTTAGCTCAAGGCTTACGTCCAACCACAGAACAACTCGAATTCTTCTTTATTTGTGAGTAAAGTTTGTGCTGTAAATTTGCAAGCTTTCAGTTTATCTTTGGAACCTCCTGCGCGGCCTAGCTTCTACCCCTTTAACTTGGCGTATTAAACCGAAATCGTTCCTCTGATATCGCTCCTCTGAGATCATGCCTCTGATACCGTCTCCCATTTGGGTTCAGCTGTTACATTCCAATGAAATCGTTCCTCTAACATTCGGTTACAGTCTGTAGCTATTATGCTTTTATTTTAATGCCAGAATGACCGTAGCTGTAGTAATTAAAAGTTCTATGATTATAGATTTAGGTTTCAGTAAAAGTTCGGTCACCATTGACGTGTTTAAATTAGAAAATTCGATGCTTTTTATTTTAATGCCAGAATGATTGGAGATGTAGTATATTTATAAATTCCTGTAACCACGAATTTACCTCTCGTCAGACTGCACCTTACCATGTTGTCAGCGTTTGGAAATAGAATTTAAGCTCTGTGTTTTACTGTGTACTGGACAATGTGTTTAATTGCGTTTTTACCCTGTAGCTGACAGCTTATTAAATTGCGTTATTACCTGTGTGTGACCACATAGTAAATAACATTTACATGCCTTCAGATAGTGCATATACATGGTGTGTTAAGCATGCATTGATAACGATTTAATTTCTTCACCTTAAGTATTTTCTTCATCCCTTTTTCTAGCAAGTTATAATGTTATTTATTCCTGGATGCCCACTTTATTCATTGCATTGTTTTGCGGAAGAGGACAACTATACTCGAGTGTCTGCAACTTGTACCATTGTATTATAACAACTTTTATAACCTAAGTGATTGACCCAAAGTCTATTGCCTAAAAGAAACAACCCAAGTGGACCTATGACTTCTTAACCTGAATATCTTCTATCTCCCAATTCTTTTAATGCCAACATACGGGAGCACTGACTCTGTATTATAACCTGGTTTGGAGTATTCCTTGTTGTACCCTTGGTATAATTTTCTTCGTCTTAAGAAACCATGTTGTCCTATAGTGTGCTCATATTTCTTGTACCTTAAGTCTAGAACCCTTTGGAAATAATTCTATAACAGACATTTGAACGTTGGCCTCTTATTGATATTTTAGGGTATTATGGCCCACCTATAGTCATTATTCGGAAATAAGAAGGAATAATGAAATTTAATAATATTAAGGGTAATGAAATTGTTTTCAATGGGTCGGGTAAATTATATATATCCGACGAGTAGAAAGTAAATTAGTTTTATTTTATTTTAAACGATGTCACACTTCTTTTTAATTAAACAATAATATTTTCATTGACTTCTATCCTTCTATGGTGTTATAAGGTGGATCTTTTATTTACCTTAAGAAGGGACTATTTTTTTAATTATTTATTAAGGAGGGAGTTGATTTGTGTACTCATTTGAGGAAGTAAACTGTTCATGTAAATAGATCATTATTGTAACTTTAAAGATATCGTCATTATGATATACTGTTTTAAATCATGCGAGAGTAAGGATCTTGTAACTTAAACCTAAGGTAATGATCAGGAAAGAAGCATATCAATTAAATGTTGTGGTTATTCTAAGATACTAAGTTATTGCAATAATGTGAATTTGCATGGTACCTTACTGAAATCTCTTGTTAGTATAATATGTGAGTATGGAAATCGGTGTGGATAAGTTGCATTATAATTTATCGTTGAAATAATATGGTTATTATTTTTCATTAATTGTTATTTATTTAATTGCTATATAACTACCGTGTTGATTAAATTGCACTAAAAATTAGTTCACTCCCAACTTGTAATATCAATGTAAGTATGGTAGCAAGTATGATAACATAGGAATGTAAGGACATTGTTATTTGTTTACAAAGTGGTGGTAGTATAAATGTAATGGTGAGGTTAAATCATTGTAAGGATATTTAATTCTTTTTATTTTCAACACAGGGGTAAGGCCCTTAAACTAAGAGAAATAATTTAATTAGATCTACCTTATGCTAATGTACCCATGGTTTAAAATTAAATGGAGAATTTGTCTAGTAACCAATCACGGTTGAGTCATAGACAACGCCTTGTCATTAATTATAGTGGTTGTTGTCAGAGTCCTTGTCTTGTGCCTTCCGTAGAAGACGTGGTTGCTCTTTCGTCCATTGTTGTGCTGGGTTGTAATACTTTGTCAATTGGACTGCTTGTGTCGGGCGGGATGTAGTCACCTCATGTAGCCTAGTGTATAAGTCTGTGTGTGTGATTATTTTTGTGTACAGAATCCTGTGCCGTATCAAGAGTCTCGGGCCCTTTAAAGGCAGGGTTTCCACTCTTGTGACACACCTGATGAAGATTACTAGGTTTTGCCTGAGCAGTCGGCCAGGAGCCTATCTGACCTTCTCTCTCTCCTGAGCAGAGAACTAAGATTAAATGCCCTGCTTTCCTGTGTAGAAATAGTAAAATCTACTACTATGGATTCTTCCTTCTATGTTTGTGCTGTGCATAACCCAGTATGTCGTTAAATGTTGTGTTGTGCACCTTATATCTATGATCATTAATGCTTGCATTTACTTGTTGAGCGCCTTGTGGCTTCTTGTTGTGATCATTGTGGTTGTGTCTTGTTAGTCGTTGGGTGGTGACGTAGAGTCAAGAGTGTCTGTTTCCTTTCTACACGTGCACACACCCTTTTAAGACAAATTTTTTTTTGCACCTGTTATCAGAATTGTCGTCGTAACGAGGAAGGTTGTTACATATGGTATCAGAGCGAGGTTCGACCCGTGACTTGGGATTCGCTACGACTTTCATTTCCATGAGTTGATTTTATCACACTATTGCTGATCGAGTTGATTGTGTGCATGCAGGTAATCATGGTTAGAGGACACCGCGGAGGCAGACGACGGGGTGCTAGGGGAGGAGGCGTGATGCCTCTAGTAGCATCCACGCCTGAGGGGTCTAACCCCCAGGGAGGTGAGCAGGTTCTTGGATGGGAGCAGATAGCAGTTGGCGATGTTGTTGAGATGATGAGGTCTTTTCAGTGCATGTCCGAGGCACTGATTAGCAGATTGGACAGAGACGAGGCCAGGGTGTCGACACCCACTGAGGTCCCACTGTGCGCACCGGCTGTTACAGGTAGCATTCACCGTGAACTCGAGAAGGTTAAATTTCCTGAGTTCTTTGGTGCCCCGAACGACGCAGCCACTGAGGCATGGTTGGAGAATATGGCGATGTGCTTCGCACTTCGCGATTATACCTCCAACATGAAGGTCCGCATGGTGGTCTTTCAACTGAAGGGGAGTTCTCTTCTACGGTGAAAGACACTCCTGCCATAACTGAACATGGCCGTTGAAGATGTGTCATGGGAACTGTTCGAGGAACGGTTCCGAGAGAGGTATCTTTCATAGGAATTCATTGAGCGTCAGCTCAATGAGTTCAATGCATTACGACAGGGAGGTCGTATGGTGCCCGAGTACGAGGCACGTTTTATGGAGCTGCTTCGGTATGGTCCACACCTTAACACAGAAAAGCTCAAGGTCAACAGGTTCGTGTTTGTCCTTAACGACAGCCTGCATGCAAAGGTTAGGATATTGATGCCTCAAACCTTGCACGAAGCTGTCCAAAAGGCCCTCATAGTAGAGGAGGAGCTTATTAGTGGGGGTCAGACCAGGACTCTAGCAAGACCAGCGGGGCAGGGTTCATCTGGTACGTCGCATCATCAGACACCAGCGAGACATACGTCGAAACATCGTGCTTCCAAAGGGGATCCACTTTTTCTACACCCCGACGACCACTGCCTCAGCAGCAGACACCTTATCAAGGACCATAGCACCAGCAGCAACATCGCCCGCAGCAGCAGCAGTTTAGGCCTGTTCAGTAGAACAGACCGGGGTTCCAGGCCAATGGGCCGTCATATTCTACTTTGGGTACTAGGACTACTGGGCCAAAGAAGGGGGTTGGGCGTGCGGGGATCCACACTACCAACTCGACTGTCCTGTGGAGAGGACCAGGGCGTCCAGATCAGCCGGACCCACTATAGTGGGAGATATGGGCAAGGCCCATCGGATTCATGCAGTGGTGAATAACTGCCAGGCAGAGCACCAGTCGACTGTGCTTGAGATGACAGGTACTGTCACTGACCAGACCCTTAGTATTTTGATAGACCCAGGTGCTATTGAGAGTTTCATTTCTGGTGCAGTGCTAAAAAGGATTAAGGTAAAGGCAGTCGAATAGGATGAGTTTAGCTTCGTAGAGATGGCTTCAGGAGCCAAACAGAAGGTTGGAGGAAAGGTTATGGGCTGTGCCCTTAACCTAGGAGAGTTTTTCACAAGGGTCAACTTGTACGTCACGATCTTAGGATCTTATGACATCGTGATTGGTATGGATTGGTTGGAATCGCATGAGGCGATGCTCAACTATAAGACGAAACGGTTGAGCTTGGTCGATGATGAAGGATAGAGACGTGTGATTGTAAGACGGAACCAGGGAGTTTCCCTGAGGTTCGTCTCTTCCTTACAGTTACGGAAGAGTATGCGCAAGGGGTGCAAGCTTTATGCAATCCTCGCGCTAAACGAAAAGGGAGTAGCAGAAGGTCTAGAACACCTTCTGGTGGTGAAGGAGTTCGCTGACGTGTTTCCAGAAGAGTTACCTGGGATGCCGCCGAAAAGGGAATTGGAGTTTACCATAGACCTAAAACCGGGGACCGAACCGATAGCAAGAGAACCTTATCGGATGTCGACCCCGGAGTTGCAAGAGCTGAAAATGCAACTGAAGGAGTTGTTGGACCTGGGACTGATACGCCCTAGTGTGTCACCGTGGGGTGCACCAGTTATTTTCATACGAAATAAGGATGGATCGTGGAGGCTTTGCATTGACTACCATCAACTGAACAAGGCTACGATCAAGAATCAGTATCCCTTACCTAGAATTGATGATCTGTTCGATCAAATGAAGGGTGCGACGATGTTCTCCAAGATTGATTTGCGATTAGGGTATCACCAGTTACAGATCAAGGAGGATGACGTCCCTAAGACTGCCTTTAAGATGAGATTTGGACATTACAAGTTTACTGTTTTACCATTTGGATTGACAAACGCCCTAGGGGTATTCATGAGTTTGATGAACGGGGTGTTCCGCGAGTACTTGGACAAGTTCGTCCAAGTATTCATTGATGACATCTTGATCTACTCTCGGACGATGGAGGAGCATGATGAGCACTTGTGCTTGGTACTACAGTGCCTTCGAGATCACAAATTGTATGGGAAGTTTTCCAAATGCTCTTTTTATCAATCAAGGATTCACTACTTAGGGCATGTCATCTCCGGCAAAGGTATCATTGTGGATCCACAAAGGTTGAAGCTATTATGGAATGGTTTGCGCCGACGAATGTCACAAAAGTGTGTAGTTTTATGGGTTTAGCAGGATACTATTGACGGTTTGTCGAAGGATTTTCGAAGATAGCAAATCCGATCACAGAATTGCAGAAGAAAAACAAGAAGTTTGTTTGGACCGAGAAATGCGCAGAAGCATTTCGAAGGCTTAAGGAGTTGTTGACCACAGCACCGATACTAAAAGTCCCTGACATGGACGCAGACTTCTTGGTATGCACTGATGCATCCAAGGAAGGTTTAGGCAGAGTCTTGATGCAAGATGGATGAGTGATTGCTTACATTTCGAGGAAACTGATAAGGCATGAGGAGAACTACGCGACGCTCGATTTGGAGCTTTTAGCCATCGTATATGCCTTGAAGGTTTGGAGACACTACCTTGTTAGACGAAAATTTGAATTAAAGAATGATCATTGTGGACTACAACACATTTTTATGCAAAGCGACCTGAACGCGCGACAACGACGTTGGTTGGAATTGCTTAGCGAGTATGAATTCGAGATTACTTACATAAAGGGAATAGTGAACCGAGTGGCAGATGCCTTGAGTCGGAGGCCACACATCTTTTCGGTGTTACCTCTTCAGACAAATCTACGTGATAAGATTCTCACTTTACAGCGTGATGATGACTGGTACAAAGAAGTCAAGGATTTTATCGAACAAAACACAATGATGGTACCATGATATGAGGGATATTCATTGGATAGTGATGGTTTATTGAGGTTTAGAAGTCAGATTTACGTACCGCCAAATGACGAGTTGAGGAGGTTGATCCTGAGTGAGGCTCATAGAGAAGTTTATATGGCTCACCCAGGAGTCACGAAGATGAGGGCATACCTTAAACCCTTATTCTTCTGGAAGGGAATGAAGGCCGACATAGTCAACTTTGTGGCTAGATGTCTAGAGTGTCAGTAGGTAAAGGCTGAGCATAGACACCCAACAGGTTTACTTCAATCACATGCCATTCAGGAATCAAAATGGGAAGTTATTTCGATGGATTTTATTGTTGGATTGCCACTAACAACAAGGAGACACGACGCGATTTTTGTAGTAGTAGACACTCTGACAAAGAGTGATCACTTTATTCCCATGCGTACGACATATCAGGCACCTAACATAGTGAGAGTTTTCATCTGTGAGATTGTGAGGCTGCATGGCGTGCCTAAGAAGATTATATCCGATCGAGGATCGGTGTTTACTGGACGATTTTGGACGAGTTTCCAAGAGGCTTTGGGGACCCAACTTAACTTTAGTACTGTGTATCACCCAGAGATAGACGGACAGACCGAACGAACGAACCAAACCTTGGAAGACATGTTGCGCATGTACGTGATGGACCAACAAAAGCGTTGGGAGGAATTCTTGCCTCTAGTAGAGTTCGCTTACAACAACAGTTACTAGAGCACCATTAAGATGGCACCTTTCGATTTTCTTTATGGGCGACCGTGTCAGATGCCCTTGAGTTGGGATCGGCTTGAGGATAGGGTCCTGGTGGGACCATAAGAGATCCAAGAAATGGAAGAGAAAATGAAAACCATAAGACAAAGGATTAAAGAAGCGCAGGATCGATAGAAGAGTTATGTCGATGCGCACTGAGTTGACCGTAGTTACGAGGTCGGTGATCGAGTCTTCTTGTGGGTTAAACTGCATAAGAGCTCGATCAAGTTTGGAAAGGGAGCTAAACTCTCTCCTAGATTCATGGGACCTTTCAAGATTGTGGAGAGAAAGGGGCCCGTGGCCTATCGACTAGCCTTGCCTGATTCTTTGAGGCGTATGCACGATGTTTTCCATGTATCTGTTCTGAGACATTATATTAGTGATCCTACACATGTGATTGACATGAGTTCCTTGCAGGTATCAGACGAGGGACCGCTCACAACTGAGCCGGTCCACATCTTAGATCATCGCGTTCAACAATTACGATGTCGAACGGTAGATCAGGTCAAGGTCCAGTGGGACAGTTATAGTCCACACTCAGCGACCTGGGAGGACGCATATGATATGCGTCAGCAGTTTCCATTTTTGTTTGATAGATAGACTTATGATACTGTGATACTTTTATTTCAGCATTTATACTGAGAAACTTTGGGACAAAGTTTAGACCAAGAGGGGGTGTATGTAACATCCCGCTCTTGCGCACTCAGAAAACTTATTATTTGAGGACACTTGCTCGCAAGTGATCTGGACTTTTCTGATGTTAAAACATTTATAATTGATTATGATGCATTATGATAGACGACATGATGTTTTACTATTTGATGTAGACAGGTGCTATTGACTCAGTTGTATTGAGTGTGCAAGGTTTTGGACCTTGAGGATGCAGAGGCATCGATGGAACCCCCTTGGACTCCGGATTGAGTCAGGGAGTGTGCTATTTGGGTTGATTTATTTACTGTGATATTTCATTGATTTGATGATTTGATGTTGACATGTTCTGACATGATTGTCAATGATGTAGGCTGACGATAGCTTGCCGACCAGACTCACATATGGAGTAAAGGGGCCACACACAATTTCCAGAGAGGTTGAGGGAGAGGGGTGGACAGTAGCCCTGCCACCGCCTACTAGCACTCCTGCCATGGCTCGAACTGTAGGTTAATGATTACCTAGTTCGAGAGGATCCACGATGCCATGAGGGAAGACTATGACAGTTGCTCATGATGATTCTAAGGGGCACACAATAAGGTGGGGGCCTTATTCCTTAGAGCCCTTAATCTCCCACAAGTTCACCTGGCGGAGTGTTGACTCCAGGGGTTATAGATGTCTACCAATCAGTCCAATTGGCGAGTGGCACCCTTGGAGCATGTGGTGCATCCTGAAGGGCATGTCACACAAAAGAAACACAAGAAGTGAGTGGCACCCTTGGAGCATGTGGTGCATCCTGAAGGGCACATCGTGCAAAGGAAATGAACGAGGTGAGTGGAACCCTTGGAGCACGTTGTGTGTCCTGAAGGGCACGTCGCATTGATGTGGATGAAGGAAACAAACCTAAATATCCCTAAGACAATAACACCTTAAGAAATCCTTAAACAACCCCCCTAACCCAGTGTTGCCCAGTTCAGAATCTAAGTACTGAATCTAAAACTTTTAGGGTAAAATTTTAGTCTAACCTTAAGAACAGACCCTGGAATAAAAATAACAATTTAAACAAGAACCCACCTAAGTAATAGTTAGGTCTTCATAAAATTCTTGGGGTAAATAAAGAGAGTAAGGATTTAATTAAACTAAGGGATTTAAAAATTTGCAAAGAGGAAATTAATTCCTAACTTGTGAAAGAACAAAAGATATTAAATAAATAATAATTGAAAAGATTAATTAGCATATTTACCATTTTGGTTTTAAAAAAAAGGGAAGGGATTAATAAAAAACAGGGAAACTAAGTAATAAGGAAACATAGACAATTAATAAGTAGTAAAATTATTTAACGTGCGGGAGTTTAAAAAGTTATGAATTTAAAAAAAAAAAAAATGAAAGGATTAATTAGCGCATTTACCTTTTTGGTTTGAAAAAAGAAGAAGAAAGGGAATAATAAAAATAGGGAAATGAGCCTTTTATTAAATTTAAAGAAAATAATGTTGGAGAAACGTGGGGGATGAATGACACTTGTGCAATAGATAATTTTTAAGGGTTTTCATTAAAACTTAAATTAAATGTGATTAGGGAAAGAGGGGGTCTCAAACCTCTATAAAAGAAAGGGGGACGGGGGGAAAAGCGGAGGGGGCTGTTAGGTATCGTTATGCTGTCGAATTTGGACTGGACTGATTGCTTGTGAGGAGTTGGGATTTTCTTAGCTGGGATTAGAGTGGTAGCTCAGCCTTGGAGGTGAGATGGGAAGCTAGGTATACCATCTGAACTGTGTGTGGCCCCTTTGTGGCTCGAGGGGCTAAGGGGGAAGCAGAGTACCCCTAGCGATTGGCTGGGAGGTACCGATGAGGTCTCGATGGTAGGCAAGCAGGAGCGGCAAGGAGCGCGGGACGTCATTGAGGCGGGCGTTAGGCAACAGTATGATCTTTTATTTGGTAGAGTAGAATGCATACTATTTACTTCGGCAATCATAAGTGTAAATGTTTTAGAAAGGAAAGTTAATGGCACTGCCCTTCCTTTCGCTGTGTGTTCTTACCTTGCTGCGGGTATTTATAAACTGTAGTTTCAATGGTTATTGTATAAACTCATAGTTTCCATGGTTATTGTAAAAACTTATTTTATAAACTTAGTTTCAATGGTTATCGTTGTTCCGACAATTGTTGTTGTAGTTTCAATGGTTAGTTAATAAACTTCTATGTCATTTTTATATAGATTTAGGGGCAAATCATTTGTAAAATCGTTCTGGCTCATTTTTGAAAAATCGTTGTTGTAAAATCGTTTTGGCAATTCATTTTTTTTTTCACCTCTGTGGGCAATCCGTCCGGGAGGTTTCAAATGAAATCTTGTTCTTGTAATTGTATCTGGGCATTTCGTTTTCTCTTATGTTTCAGAGTTATAGTCTGAAAAATTCTTGTCAGTTGTCCTTACGTTTCAGAGTTATGATTGTTCCAGAGTCATGGTTGTTCTTATGTTTACGATTTTTATCTCTGCAACCCCAATAAAAACGCCTAGCTCGCCCTGCCTGTTGTGCCAAGTCTTCCCTTCGCCTTTGAACTTGAATGCGCATCGGTCAGCTTTGTGTTGGAGATATGGCTATAGCAGAGATGACGCAGATGGTCAAGGTTGTCATTGATGGAAATCGATTGTTTATGGAGCACGCACAAGAGATGCTGGAACACGGAAGCTGAAACACAGACGCTGAAAGATGCTGGAACACGGAAGCTGAAACACAGACGCTGAAAGATGCTGAAACACAGACGCTGAAACACAAATGCTAGAACACAAGTGCTAGAACACAGATGCTGGAACACAGATGCTGGAACATAGAAGCTGAAACACAATCGCAGATGCTTGTACACAGATGCTGAAACACAGTACTGAAACAGAGCTGGAACACAGAAGCTGACGTAGATGGTTAAGGATTGTCATTGATGGCAATCAGTTGGTGATGGATCAGTCAAGGTTGACAACACGCACAAGAGATACTGGAACATAGAAGCTAAAGTGATGAAACACAAATGCTGAAACACAGATGCTGAAACGTAGATGCTGAAACACAAATGCTGGATCACAGATGCTGAAACGCAGATGATGGAACATAGCGTTGCATGAGGTGGCATGTGTAGGGGAGGCAGAGTAAAGAGCCAGT
>JASDQU010308768.1:221224-231351 GCA_032191745.1 Picea mariana
ATACATATTATATTACATAAATCATCAATCAATCAATCCTTTGACATCAGTCAATCACTTGACAACAATCAATGACATCAATCAATCAAGCCATTGGCATGAATGACAACATGATCCAACAAACCTTCCACCCCTAGACAGATGGCCAAACCGAGGTTGTAAATCGAATGATTGTGTATATCCTTCGCATGTATAATTCAAAGAACCCCTACACATGAAATGAGAGCCTTCCCTATGTCCAACATAGCTACAACCGAGCCCTACATAGCTCAACTGGCCCTTTCAGGTGGGGTTGGGATTCCAACCATTGGGTCCCATAGATGTTGCACTTCCCCTTGCGGTCACCTCGACCGACTCATATCCTACTCCAACTGAAGCTGACAAAGCCACATGGTTCATTGAGTGGACCTAGCACATCCACTAATATGTTCAAGATATCCTACAAAATTCCAATGACAAGTAAAAATAGTGCCATGATCAATATCGGGTGCCACATAAGTTTCAGGTGGGCAAAAAAGTTTGGTTTCACTTGCAGAAAGAAAACCTTATAGGACCCCATCAGAAGCTTCACCAACTATGTTATGGGTCGTACACTATCACCAAGGCCATGGGGAATAATGCTTTTGATGTCAATATTCCTCCTTTGCTTAGCTTGCACCTAGTGTTCAACATGGATCTCCTTCGCCCTTATTTTCCACCACTATTGGACACCTCAGAAGCAGCAGAACAACTGACACCAATAGAGCTCAACCCTAACTGCATACAATAGGCATCCAATGATCATATTGTGGACACATATACCAAGGTCACTCGACAGCAAAGGATCCAGCTTTATCGAGTCGTCAAAGCAGGGTAGCTCCTGCACCAAGGCAAGTGGCTCACCCAAGGCCAAATTCAACAGAAATTTCCTCATCTGATGGGGGACCTCAACACAATGGAGACCATTTATTATTAAGGAGGGAGGATTGGTCCAAATGGATATCGGTTTCCACCCACCTTTTCCAACTGGCTCAAAATAGTTTTCTGGCAATTTTGGTAATTTAGTATTTTTAGCAGTTTTCACTTTTGGAGCCTTTTTTAGGCCCTAAATGATTTTTTTGGGGAAAATAGGTTTTCAATATGAAAGTTCCTTCTATATTTTACCTAAAATTAATCTCCTCAATGATACCCTTCCAACCGGCTATCATACACCTAAAACGGAGATCGTATGCAAAAGTTACGACCTCGAGAAGTTGATGTACTAACTTACCCAAACAAGGCCCACATGAATTTTGGCGCTTCATCTTCTAGGGTTAGGTTTTTGAATGTCTAGGATTTTTGACATTCCTTCTTATTGTAAAAATTCCTTCAAAGCCTCATTGTATTCATCTTCTTGCAAATGAGTGCATCCATCACATCTCTTCTCAGAGATAAGCCACCACCATTCCAGGAAGCTTGTTTCTGTTGCATTTTACAGTTTCCAGCTTTTTTCTTTATTAATAGAAAACCAGTTTTACTGTATCTCTTTTATTTTGTGTTAAGAACCTATTAATAATTTGTATTCATTTCATTCTTCTCATAAAATCCGGATCAATTTCTATCTTTCTTGAATGAATTGTAGCTTTTGAGGATCAATGGTTGTATTTCATTTATAGATTCTTGAGTAGCAAAGGATTTGTTGTGATTCCCTATAAATCACCGTGTTAATTCAAGTAGCTTTCTAATTCATTTTTCAGAGAGGATATTTGTTTAATAGATGATCTACTTTATGTTAACTTATCCTTTCTTCCATATTCCATCTTATAATCCATTTTTATAATATTATTTTCAATTTCCTTATAACTTCAGGGTGTTTGTGTGAATCCATTGCCCAATGGTGTAGCCTACTAATCTACAGTTTGCTACCCTCTCCCTTTCTTTCTCAATATTGTTGATCCACCTATTCAACCCAAAACTTATCTTTTACATTCTAATGGGTGTTGATATTACACTTTAGTAGTTAAAGTGTGACTTCTAGTGCTAACAGGTGGAAACATTGAAGGAAATAGCTTGCGGGGCCCATTTTAGTAGTAGGTCCTAGTTTGGATATTTGGGGTCTGGAACCTTCCAGAGTCATTTTTAGGAATAATACAACATTTTTTGGGGTAAAAAATTTTCAAGCATAGCTCACATCCTCTTAAGGCTATTCTACTCATCAAGGCCTTTCCAATGATGCAAACATTACCTCAATCAGAGCTTGTATGTGGAAGTTATGCCTCCTTCAAGTTGACCTACCTTGTTGACCACCATGGTATGAGTGGATGCCATGTCAACCCCCATTAATTATACATGTGGGGCTAGCCACATGTGGACTTCCAATAATATTCTAGACAGTTCAAAACCTTATCACTAAGTGAGGGTTGCAGATGGAAAAACCCTAATTCTAGACATCTATCGGGCTATGTTAAATACTGGTTCACTAGGAAGAGATGAGGTTCCATTATTTTCCATTGTACTTGTTCCATCGTTGAGTAGATCATCCAAGGTGTGGGATTTGAGAGCATAGTAGAGGTAGGAATAAAATTATATAGTATCCATTCAAGCCACAGTCATAGGAAACTCCAGAGTGAGTGCCCATTTCTTTGTATTTGCATTCACAACTGAAGAAAAGAGAGAAAAGCATAGGCCTCACCTTATATATGGGTTTTCTCCTATATCGGGTTTCCCAGGATACATCTTGTGTTCAATTGTGTGGATGGCGTGTATATTTTTCATGTTCTTTCATTTTCGTATTCAATTATTTTCATAAATCTAAGAAATAAGCTAGTAATAATTAATCTAGGATATAAGGAAATAACTTGCATAATCTAAGACTTCAAAATATTATAAGATCTATTGTGATGAACTATTATAATGGAATATCCATGAAAATTTATATATCAACATCTTGGTTCCATGATACTTCAAGTAGTCGAGTGACCCTCTTGAATGGCGCATTTCGAGCAACTTGGAAGAAAAAAATTGCAGCAAGTGATTTCTTCATATTAAGAAGGCCGACAAGCAATTCTTCATCAGTCTAACCATATGCAGGAAAAACTATGTGACATTCCTTCACTATTATCCTTGCACACCACTTAATCTCAACATATTACAAAATTTGTCTCTAGCTATATTTTTTGTTTCGTCATCTTAGGATTGACTATCCACCAAAGGTATGTAGTTGCAAATCTCAAGAAGGCCAAGGAGAGGGGAAACTCTTGCTATGAGATAAGGAAGGAGTGAAAATGTAGAGTTAGAATATGAGATCCTCCAACTATGGAAAAGATGGGTTCATGGGGGACAAATATATTGGGGTGTAGGTATCACTACNTGACAATGTAGAGTTAGAATATGAGATCCTCCAACTATGGAAAAGATGGGTTCATGGGGGACAAATATATTGGGGTGTAGGTATCACTAAGGTGATGGATAAAAAATTATTCTAATTGGCCAAATGGGAACCCTCTATCAAATGTAGACAACATTGATTAAGAACAAACATGGTCATGCAAAAGTTTATTTTACTTGTTCATAATGTTACTCACCTAAATGTTTCACTTAAGTATCGTAAGTATCATATGTACCTTACTAAGTGTCACATGCACTTTTCCAAGTGTCATATGCACCTTAATAAGTGTTGCATGCACTTTATTAAGTATCACAACTTCGAGACAATGGAATAACATTTGTCATAATCCCTAGACATTGTGGAGGAGAAAAAATCATCATGAGAAGGTCAAAACAATGCCTTTTACCTTGAGATTTTGACCATTTTTTAAGGTCAACACTCCCTTGTCCATGTATAGGGATCATTGAACTCTTGTCAATTCTCCCCTGCCCATATATAGGAAGAATTATCAACACCTTGTGCTCAATATTGTGGGAGTGTTGAAGTGGTTCAAGGGAGTTATGGCTAGCCCACCTTATTCTGAGGGTTAGTTCCAAGAATATGAGGTCAAGGATTCGAGTCATATCTCATGGCTCCATCTTACATAAACTCAATATCCATGAAATAAGATAAATCCCAACTTATGGAGATAAATCCTCAACCATTTCCCAAAATACTCCATGATTGTTACGCCTCCAAATCCTATATAATGAGTGCATTCAAAGGTGAAAAGAGGAGGAGAATCCATAAGAGCATCATAATTATGATCTTAATACATTTAGAACAGGGTTGGATAGGATATCTTGGAGGAGGTTCTACAACATCAATGTTGGATTATAAGTGTTTCACCATGGCTTTCTATTAATACATAACTTGGCCTATTCCCTTCATGTTTTATGTCATTGTCTCATGCATGTTTATTGTTATGAGATTCATCATAGATATATCTGTTTTCATTTAACAATCTAGTGTAGAAGAAGGTGGTTTCTTTTTGTTCCATGTAGGTCTTTTCTTATGCCTAGGAGCTTGGTAAACAAGGTCAAAGGATGGAGTAGCGAGGACAACCGACGTAAGAAGGTAAGTCCCCCATCTCTTTCTTCGCATTTGATTGTCGAAGTAGGCCTAAAGAGAAGTTAGTGTCCATTTGTTTTCATTTGTCTCTGGATCAAAGAGGGGTCTTGGTCCAAATAGGGGTTTCCACTATCTGCAAGGGGAACTTAACCACAACAGAAAATCAGTGACTCCATTGGGGAAAGATTTTATTATTCTTTCCTTGGTTTCTTCTAGCCTTCTGAAATCTTGTTTAATCTTTTTGATTTTGATGCTTTTTATTTGAACTCTTCCTGATCTTTGTTGAATCTGGGAAACATTTTGTGTTTTTTCAACCATTTCCAAGCTTCAACACTCCCCTCTAGTGGCCTACAGAGTGTTGAAAACCCAAGTCAATGCTCCCTATCAGTATTTTGGGAAGTGTTGACCTATGTTCAATGCCATGTCTACCTTATTACATGAGCGTTGATCTCCTTTTTGGGTTAGTTTTAAGCTCATTTTGCCTCTTTTTCCTCAAATTATTGATTCATGGCTTTTCCTTGGAGTCTTTTATGATTGGTTATGACTTTGTTTGATAGAAAGAATTGTGACTACCATATTTTTTTGCCTCTTTTGAGTTTGCAAATCCTTCAAAATTATGGAATTAGCATGATTTCCTTGGGCTAACCTGATCCTTTGGCCAAAGGTTGTGTTGCTAGTAGTTTGATCCTCATCATGAAGGTTTTCAAACTTCTATTATATTGATTTCAAAACTTTCTAAGTGTTTCACTTGATTGATTTTGAATTCTTCTTCATTGATTTGGAATTGCAATGGTTTCTTTGAGCATTGTTTTTGAGCTTCTTATTGTCTTCTTTGGAAAGATTTTGACCCTTTGAATGTTAGGAGCTCTATAGTCTTATTGCAACTTGGAATTTATTTTTTATTATTGATACTCATTTTTTGAGTTTTTCAAAAAGTGATTTCCTTTCTCTTTTACAATTTTGATTCCTTGGTTGAACAAGTTTTGAATCTTTTCTTACACTTGGACTCTTTCAGTTCTCATAAAAATTTTGAGTGCATTCTTGTTTGGATTATTTTTCTATTTGTGTTCCTTTGTGTTAGAATTGAATTATTTCATTATTAATTGAAAGTAAGGAAGAAAAAAAATCTTGCACTTGATGTGATTTCATTGCATATAGACCCAGACAAACAGAAATCTGTGCATACTTAGAAGTTTTGTTTTGGTACATGTTTTGAAAAAGCTAGTCTTGCATTTGCTTTAGGATTTCAGAAACATTTATTTGATAGTTTGACATCATTATTCTCTCCATTTAAGAGGAAAATTGAAAATTTGCATGATATTGAGTGCTTGTTTATATTACGAAGAAAAAGAGCTCTTCTCCTTTCCTTAGTTAGAATTCATTGAATGAAATATTTTGCATTTTATTCTTTCTGCATGGTTTTGAAGTTGAGTCACAACATCATCAGTTTCATCTCTATGGACCTTTCTGAGTAAAAACAACCATTTAAATCAACCAATGCACTAATAAAATCAATTAGACATTTTTTTATTTATAGCACACCAACAATAGTCTAAGGATAAAGCCTTTGGATTAGGGTGAACTAAGTTAATTATCCAAGGATACTAAAAAAGACTGTAGAACACTAAAGAGTGACAAAATCCAACTCTCGTATAGGCATAGCTAGGAACCCCCTCTTACACAGAGGATAAACAAGAGGTCATGTGCAGAAGAACAGTGGATATTAACCCTCCAAATATTGACTAATCGTACTGTAAAGAACATATATTGGGGGTTTTTCTTGAGTGTTATTGGTTCATTTGGTCTCGATGCTTCATGAATATTGAATTCGTTTGAGGTCCTCACTAGTATTACTGGTACACTTATATTTAGTTCTCTAGAATAGGTTTAGACTTTGTTATCCTACCCATACGTTCAGTCCCAACTATTGACTATACTCCCCCGGAGGCTGACTGTGAGTTGGTAACCCTAGTAACCTTTTATAGGTATAGAGGTTACTATGGGGGGCTTCCCATGGTACCTATGAAAGACATTGTATCACACTTTCAGTACCCTTGGAGGGTGATCCCATGAAGAAAGGTTTTCTTGCATCAAGAAGGGATTTTACATGGAGGTTGGGGTAATTTCTTCTCATATCTTCGCTAACTCCTTGACATCTCATATTTGCAAGATCATTTTATGTATTGTTTGTTTGGTTGATTACCTATAGTTTATTTTTAGGGGTTTGGTCTTTTGGAGTTCATAGTTGGCCTTAGGAATCATTAAATTTTCATCGTGGCCCTTCAAGGGATTCAAAGATCTCGCAGAATGCAGGTTTTAGATCATGAATTCTAGGAGCCTCAACACAATCGTTCTAATGAAGGAATTATTGACAAAGAAATGAATTTTGAGGTGAGGAGTGTAGCTCCTAGAAGTGAACAGCTTGAACCAACCACAACCTTAGTAGAAGGTGTTGTACCTTATGCAAATC
Organism: Picea mariana; assembly: GCA_032191745.1. Classification (NCBI taxonomy): domain Eukaryota; kingdom Viridiplantae; phylum Streptophyta; class Pinopsida; order Pinales; family Pinaceae; genus Picea; species Picea mariana. The sequence goes on from JASDQU010308768.1 coordinate 228,151, forward strand.
CCCCTTTAACAAATCCACTTGGCCCACTATTCGTTGAACAACCATCCATGATATTTTCCTGATGCTTATTCTTCTTACCATTTAATAAGCCAATTCATCCACTAGGAAATATTTTGGCATGAACCCACTGACATTTGACTTTATAGAGGGATTGGGAGTTTCACCTCCTCTATCCACAACTCATGTAGTTTATCTCTCAAGAGTGCAAACCACTACTGTTGGTGATTCTTCTTTACTAGGAATATATGTGACCCAAATTACTTTGACACGACCACTTGTGAGTACATATCTCTTCGCACATGGGTCGGGTAATATTCCTACTTCGCTAGTTCCACATATGCATACACCAATTTCTTTACTTGGTCATCCCATCGGTCAGATGGCCAATAATCAATTCATTCACACAACCACAATTACACAAGCTACTCAACCTACATCTCCCACTTTAAAAATGGGGAGTTATTTTATACCATTCATTGGAGGTCAATCCTCAATGGGAGACTAATCTTTAACTAGGGGTCAACCTTTTGTTGGGGGTAAAAAATTAGCTAGGGGGAAACCTTTAGATGGAGGGAAAAGTTTTTTTGGGGGGAAACCCCCATCCATGGGGAAAAATACTATGTGGGGGAAACAACAATAATCCTGGGGACAAGCCACTATTGCAAGTCCTTCCATTCCTACTACTAAAATCCTATATCCTAGACAATTTTATCTAGGAGTTGCAAACCCTTTATGGGCTCAACCTAATCTGGCATGAATTCCTTAGTAAAAAAATTTTCCCAATCAATTCATGAACCCCATGATTCCAACACAACAACTCCCTCAAAAATATTATACGATGGGACCATAAGGACAATTATAGTATATGGGAGGTCCATCATGTCAACCACCGTACATGGGAAGATAATCGGGTCAACCATATTACATGGGGGAACCAATGGGCCAACTGAAATACATGGGGGGCCATCATGTCAACTGCAGTACATGGCAAGTCCATTGGGTCAACCAAAATACATGGGGGGACCCTCAGGTCAGCCACAATACATGGGGGGACCATCAAGTCAACTACAATACATAGGGGGGGACATCTTTTCATCCACGGTACATGGGAGGACCATTTGGTTTTTCCATGCAGACACAACCTGTATATGGTGCTACTCAAAGATACAACATTGTTGAAGATTTGGCACAAGAACCTTGTACTATGTTGATGCTTGAAGTTGTAAAAATCTATCCAAGTCAATGTAGAACCTTTTTGTCATCCAAAAGAGATGTGGATACAGAAACTTCAAATGTGATTACACTTAATTTGGACTATTTTAAACCAAGGCTATCCCACCACCTAACATTCCAAATTCAAGCTATGGTTCATGGGAATAACATCCATCACATTTTTTTGGATGAACGAGCCTCCACTTTGTCATGTCATTATCTTGCTGGAGAGCCATTGCTTCTGCTAAACTTAACCAGACTCCTACCACCCTTAAAGAATTTGATGGACATGGTTTCCAAACTTACAAAATTTTGCAATCTTTCGTTGTGGAATTGAAGTGAAAAACTGTTTATGTAACCATTGAAGTGGTTGATGCACCCCTAGATTATAATTTGTTGCTTGGTCACAATTGGTTCTATGTGATGATTGTCGTTGCATCTTCATTTTTTTTCCTTTTGAAATTTACCCATCAAGGAAAAATTGTGATCGTTGACCATATTGAATATTGCACGACATATATCAATAACCACTCAATGAATAATATCCCTTTCCTATGACATTCTAATATTGAGTACAAAACCATGGGGGTAGGTCTCCTCAAGGATTCCTCACTCATGGGAGTTTTTAATTTACCTCCCCTGATCCCCCACATCAGGTTTCCATGTTAAACATCATTTCGGCTACGGTGTGATGATCCCTTGAATATTTTTATCCTTGGGTAGAATCTATCCAATCTAAATTAAATCCCTAGGTGACACCAAGACACTTAGTCCAAAAGGGTCGAGTCTTTTACTAGATCTGGTACCTAAACCTTCCCTTCCTCTGCCTATATCAATTGATCCTCTTTATTCCTCCCTCTCTAGTGAACCTATTCCTATTAGTAACCAAGAGTATAAGCGCATGAAATAGAAGAGTAAGTAGATGAACCGAAGTTTGGGGGCATGTATCCAGCCTTTGGACATCATATTGGAGTTAAGCCGCCAACTTCTTATGATAAGGCTGGGGGGAAAAGTACCAACCTTTGGACATCATGTTGTGAAAAAACCCATCGATAGGTATCAATCAATGTACCAACCTCTAGACATCATGTTTGGAAGAGGCTCGTTCATGGGCATTATACCGAGAATATTTTAGTCTTGGTTTCAAGATCGTTAAACTTAAAAATGATCCCGAGCACAAATGCAGTGTCTAGTTCAACCTCGTTAAAAAATTAAGTAGACTACGAGCATAATTTTTCATCCTTCAAGCTCGTTAAACCATGAAGATTCACCTTTCGAGTGGTAGTTTACCCCTTTTTGGGCATCGTAAGACTAACTATGAAAATGGTATACTATGGTCAATCATGACTAGAAGAGTTATCCCTTGTTTTGTTTTACACTTTTTTGGTCTTGGGAGACTAAATTTACAAAAAGGAACACCACTGAAGTCTTCTTTAAGATCTTTTCAGACTCTCTAAACATGAAAATACCACCAAGATTTCCTTCTTTGGGCTCGTAAAATTATGCATTGAAGGACCCATACAGGACCGAACCCCTCCTTCAATTTCGTTAAACATGTGTTGAGGCACACATCTAAGATGAGAGATACTGAGCATCTTTTATCCTCCTCAAGCTTGTTAAAAAAAAAAGAGGTACTCGCCAATATTGGTGGGGGGGAAATTGAAGGAAGTGGTTCAAGTTTTTGGAAAACATTATGGAAGTTGTATGTTGTCTCCCTTGAACATGGTATTTGTTTGCATTTCATCTTCCAGTTGGATAATCTGCTTGTGTCTAAGTCATACCAGTCCTATGAGTCTTCATACTCCTTCGACCCACCTAAACAGTGCCACGGTGATTGTCACGCTATGTTTTGGTCTATCTCCCAGTTGAGTCAATGTTGTCAAGTCATTGTTTGTGCCTCACAATTTTCAAGGGAAGTTTCACCTCAAACCAACCATTCTACAATATTACCAACTTTCATCCTCATGTCATTCCATACTCATTTGATCC
>JASDQU010308769.1:20573-34431 GCA_032191745.1 Picea mariana
TTCACAAGTTAAAAAATAAATTCTTCTTTACCCCCCCTTTTTCACATATTTTATTTAAGTTCTTACTCTCTTCATTTTACCCAAAAATTTATGAAGTCTACCATTATCACTTAAGTGGTTTTTTTATTTTAAACTTTATTGTTTTATTTTTAGAGAGATAATTTCTTACAGGTAGACAAAATTTTACCCTTAGCAAAGTTTTAGACTTAGGACTTAGATTCTGAACTAGGCGACATTTTGATTAGGGGAGTCGTTTTAAAATTTCTTATGAGATATTAGTCTTAGGGCCATTAGGTTCGTTCCTTTAACATCATCACCACGACGTGCCCTTTAGGACGCACTACGTGCTCCAAGGGTGACACTCACCTCTAGTGTTTCTTTTGCACGACGTGCCCTTCAGGATGCACCACATGCTCCAAGGGTGCCACTCGCCTCTTTGTTTCTTTTGCGCGATGTTCCCTTCAGGATGCACCACGTGCTCCAAGGGTGTCACTCGCTTCTTGACTGATTGGTAGACATCAATAACCCCTGGAGTCAACACTCTTTTAGGTGAACTTGTGGGAGACTAAGGGATTCTAAGGAATAAGGCCCCCACCTTATTGCATGCCCTTTAGAATCATCGTGAGTGACTGTCGCAGTCTACCCTCATGACATCATGGATCCTCTCAAACTAGGTAATCGTTAACCTACAGTTCGAGCCACGACGGGAGTGCTAGTAGGCTGTGGCAGGGCTTCTATCCACACCTCTCCCCCAACCTCTCTGGTAGTCATGTGTGGCCCCTTTAATCCATATGTGAGTCTGGTCGGCAAGCTATCATCAACCTGCATCATCAACAATCATGTCAGAACATGTCCACATCATATCATCTAATCAAATGTACTAAAATCACAGTAAAACAATCAAACCCCAATAACACACTCCCTGACTCGATCTAGAGTCCAAGGGGTTTCGTTGATGCCTTTGCATCCTCAAGGTCCAAAACCCTCAGTAAAACCAACTCAATAGCACCTGTCTATGTCAAAGCAATAAAACATCATGTCATCTATCATAATGCATCATAATCAAGGACAAGAGTTTTAGTATCATAGTAGTCCAGATCACTTGTGAGCAAGTGTCCTCAAAGAATAAGTTTTCTCAATGCGCCAGAGTGGGATGTTACAAAAATATTCGTCTGACTAATTTTTTACATGCAAATCGAGGGTGTCGTTACTGCACCGTTCGATTTGACGTTTCACTTTTTGGCTGAAAACTAGTTCAACTGAAAACAATAACTTTCGGTTGAAAAATAATACTAGTTCGGCTGAAAAAATGTTTTTCGGAATTTTGGAGATCTGATTGTCATGAAAGTGTTACCCACCTCCGTGATTTCACCCAAAGGCTATTTCAAAACTTGCATAAAACATAAATAAATTATAGCAATAAACAAGTTATAACAACAAAATATTTCATCCACTTGAATTACAAACAAGTGAAATTTAGGGATACAATAAAGAATAAAAATAGGGTTTAAGTAACTCATTAATTATGCAAATCCAAGAGTATATAATAGTCAATAAAACCAAGATGTGTAGCAATAAAATTGTTGTGATACAAACCATCTAGGCTGATTTTTCAAGAGAGATGATTTTAGGTCAAACACATACAAGAAAACCCTAGACGTCAAGCATTTTTATGGTTGAAAATTAAATGTAAGTTAAACAAACCCTATATTTACCCTAAAACAAAGATAAATTTTTAAATTTTGAATTAAAGATTAACTAGATGAGAAAAGACTAGTTCCTACTATTTTTTTTTGGACATATGGGGTTAAATAAGGACTCTCTTTGGAAATTGTAAGTGAAACTAGGGTGATAATTAGGGTGGTCCACTACAAACCCTAGCAAATTTACTTAGTGCCTTACAATCTTCAAGATATTTCAAGGGGAAGATAATTCACTAGTAATCTTCCAAGATATTTGAAGAAGAGATTTATTCAAGAAAGTAGAAAGAGAGTGCACCACCACCATTAGAGAAACACAACTACACTTACAATCATTCATAAACAAAATCCATAAATATTTAGAGAGACCACTTACTCAAGAAATCGATTCTTCCACAAAACCACAGCCAAGAAAATACATGAAATTTAGTAAAGAATCCACAAGAAACATCCTCAAGAAGTCACTCTAGTTATATATCCATGGAAAACATATAGTCATGATAGTAGACAAGTAGTGTTCTACACAATTTCTACCAATGAGTTACAAATGATAGATGCTTCTCTTTTTATATGAAGAGATCTAGTGACCATCTCAATATAAAAGTAATGTTCTCCCTAAAATATAAAATACCATTATCTCTTCTCAAACCTTAGAAATATGGTAAAAAATACATAAACTATGAGGTGGTTATACCACTTATACAAAAATATCCATGATACAAGAGTGAATGAGTAAAAAAAAACCCAAATATACTCCTTAAATAAAATAAAATATCCTCAAGTGCCAAGTTGTCCTCCTCAACATGTGGAACAACCTCCTAAAAGGTGGAAATACCTCAAAATCCTTAACAACCTCCTCCAAAGGTGTCCCACAAATGGTAAACAATTCAACGATGATTTTCTTGCGACAATTTTAAAAGTGCCATAACCATGTCAATTTTTTACCTAAATTTCTATTATGAACATATTTCGAAAATCCCATGATCATTCTACATCAAATGGTGTTGATTTGGAAGAAATTTTGGTTTTTTGTTAAAATATAACTGCTCCTAAAGTTGACCACCCTTAAAATATATTCTAAAATATCCTCAAGGTGTGAAATGACCTCCTCAACGTCCTCCAAGAAGCACAATTATCTATGCAAGTCATCTCAACGATCCATGTAAGGTACAACCTCCAAAGAAAGGCTTAGGGACCCAAAATAATTATCAATCTCGAGGCATGTACTCAAATCCAATGCAACATAAAATGTGAGTCATGTAAAATGTTCAAGCTCGTTAAAAAATGAAGAAAACATCTTATTTGGAGTCTCCTTTAAGCTCTTTTTAGACTCTTTAAACATGAAAAGATTGTCGAGCGAGCTTGGTTCCTTTCACACTCATTAAAAGGATTTGAAAGGGTGTCTATTTGGTGTAAGTTTAACCCTTTTTTGGATTGGATGGACTAATTACGAAAAAAGAATACTCTAGTCCACCTCAGCTATAAGAGTTCTCCCTTGTATTGTTTTACACTTTTTCGGGCTTGGGGGACCAAATTTACAAAAAAGGAAATTCATGGAGTCTTCTTTAATATCTTTTTAGAATCTCTAAACATGAATAAACCATTGATTTTACCTTCTTTGGGCTCGTAAAATCATACATTGAACAAACCATATGGGACCGAAGCCCTCCTTCAAGTTCGTTAAACATATGATGAGGGACTCATTGAAGACAAGTTATATTGAGCATCTGTTATCCTCCTCAATCTCGTTAAAAAACAAAAAGGTACTCACCATCCACGGTGGGGGGAAAATTTGGGGTAAGTGGGTCATTTTTTGGAAAGCATTATGGAAGTTGTTTTTTGTCTCCCTTGAACATGGAACTTGTTTGAATCTTGTCTTACAATTTGGTAATCTACTTGTCTCTTAGTCATAACAATCCTATGAGTCATTATACTCTTTCATCTCACCTGAAGAGTGACCCAATTATCGTTGCACTATGTTATTGGTATTTCTCTCATCGAGTCAATGTTGCCAAGTCATTTTTCATGCCTCACAATCTTCAAGGGAAGTTTCAGCCCAAATCCACCATTCTGCAATATTACCAACTTTCATACTCGTGTCAGTTTGTGCTCATTTGATATATCATATTACATCACTTTCTTGTGTTAGTTTCGTGTTGATGATGGGAGACACATCATGGCTTTCCTTCGATGAGTCTTTTCCTATCGACTTAAACATGTTATCTGGGAATTAAACTTAGAAACTAGTTAGTACCTTGGAACCTGCATGCTCCAATGGCAGGTCTCCTCACTTTCGACAATAGGTTTACATCATTGACCTCTAATCAAATGATTCCACGAATGTTTGACTTCATCTCATTTATTCACATTAGCTGGAATGTAATAGGGTACCTTGGGAGTCATTGTCATCATTGGTGATTTCCCTCGCACTTGTTAAAGGTATACATCAATGGCCAGTAATCAAGTGGTTTCTACAATGTTAGAAATCAACACATCTATTCACATGTCTAGAATCGTACCATTTTGGGATCGAGCTGAAGACCTTGGAAACCCCTTAGGAACCTACCTATATTATGTGCCTCACCCAGGTTTCTATGGAGATTATTTGAGTACTAAGAAGATTCCAATATGGCCATCATGTTATCGATCTCACTAATATATATGTTGTCACATAGATCCACTTTCTATTGGCCTATGGTTATGTTTTTGTCATATCGTAGCTCCACTGTGTATTATTTCGTGGCTATGACTTGATTTAGTGTTATACACCATTTTTTCACTTTGCTAAGTGTCACATCTCACTTCACTAAGTTTCACAATTGTGAATACACTCTCTTATCACATTGCCAATTTCCGCAAATGTCATGTTTCATTATTCCTAGTGTCGTCCCTCATTTGTTTCACTTTCCTTAAGTGTCACAACCATGATACCATGCAAGAATGATACCCTATGTTCCCCACTTTAGTTAAAGGAGAAAGACATCACTTCCAAATCGAAATTTGTATCCTTTTCCCTAAGTCCTGGATATGTTTGACCATGGATGCTCCCTTTCCCACTCTAAAGGAGCGTCCATACCCTTGACATAGTGTTAGGGGAGTGTCATGGATTCTATGTCTTCCTCTCTATGGGAGAATCCATGTTGATTAGGCGAAATTCCATAAATCTAGAGGGATTCTTTGAAGAGATTATGGATGATTCTTAGGTTGTTCATCTTGTTTTTTCCAAGATTGGTTCAACCTTGTTCCTTTCTATGATGGGAGAGATCATAACCATGGATATAAGATCAATCCTAACCTAATACCCTAAATTATAAACCATAATCCCCTAATTATCCTAGTATTTGGCCCCTACTAATCCTATATAACCAGGACAATTTGAGGGAAGAAGAGGAGACTCAAGAGAGGTTGTTTTTGTGGAAGAAACCTTTTCTCCCAGGTGAAATACCTCAAGGGATGAAGAGGAAGCTTGGAGGATTAGCTTCATCCTATTAGGTTGTATATTTATTTCAATAAAATATAACTTGGCCTATTTCTCTATCTGTTATGTTCATTTCTTGTCTCATTTTCCAAGTTTAGTAGACTAGTTATCATATCCTAACCTTGAATAGAAGTAGAAAAGGTTTTTGTTTGTTTCTTGTAGGATTACTTGTGGAGATGGAGCTCAATCATCAGGGGCAACGAAGAAAACTGTTGGAAACTAGGTACACTAATTATACCTATTTTCCTTTCCTTCTCATTCTATGAAACAAAGAACATAAGACTAACTGATTTAGAATTCAGATCACCATTTTTTAACCTCTGTCTCGATTGCAAGGAACCCGATCAAGGGGGATTTCACCCTGTTTGTAGGAGAAATATTTTACCACAAAAATTTGGTGACTCCACTCGGGAGGAACACTTTGTTCTTATTTGGTTCCCAACCCTTCAATCTATGTCTTTCTTCTATTGTCTCTCTTTTGGTCACTTAGCAAATTTATCCCTTCCATTCTGTCCTTTTCTGCAAGTTTTGTTTTTTAATTTTTGAGATGTCTGGACCCTTGTAGAGTGTCCATTATATGTTGGACACACCCTTTTGAACCCTTACAGAGCATCATGGATTCTTGTTTCTAGTCTATAAGGAGTGTCCCTCACCCTAGAGATGCTCTATCTCTCATTGTGGGGAGCGTCCACCTGTAGGAGCCTTGTTTTAGACTATTTTTTTAGTTTTTGTTCTCAGATCTTGCTCAAATTCTCCATGTAGTTGTTTGAGAGTCTTCCTTGACTCTCATTGATCAATTCTAGGTGTTCAGGTCAGATTGGTCCTTCCCTTTTTCCATTTATTTTTCAGGCTTTCTTTTGTGCTTAAGATCATTTAATCGTTTAGCTCAGGTTTATGTGTTTTCATGCTTGATATTTTCTCCACTTTAAGTTTTTTGTGCTTGATGTATAAGTATTTTCAAGCTCTTTTCTTGAAGAAATATTTGATCATCCCTCTTTGAAGTGCATTGTTTGGTTTTGAGTTTTTTTGAGTTTTTTTCTTAAAATGCTCTTTTGACCAAGTTTGTTGGTTGTTGTACAATACTCTAGTGGTTTGGGATTTTAGTAGCGACCTATTTTGAGTTGTAGACTTTCTTTCTCCATTTATTTTGTGTTTTTATTTTTTAAAGGATACATAAATATGTCTTTTTCAATAAAGAGCGAAATAATTGTTTATGTTTTTTATATCATCACTAATTTTGAAAAGAGAAAGTAAAAGTTGCATTCAACGTTTTGTTGTATTTAGTGATTTGGTGTGTTTTGAAAAGAGTAGTCTTGAGTGTTTTGTTTTTCTGGGGATTTAGATATTAGTTGTATTGGTTGGGGAATTACATCAAAGATTGAGAGTTGTTGTTTTGTGAAAGGAAAATAGAGAAATTCCTCTCCCTCACATAGATAGAGTTCATTGAATGAAAAATTTATGCATTTCATTCTTTGCATCATTTTTTTGGAGTTGAGTTTCTCACATCATCAGTTTCATTTCCACACCTTGAGTAAATAATAGCCGATAAAATTAAGCACTAATAAAATTCACTCAAAACCTTTTTTCTTTTAATTGGTAGTAAACCAACATTAGTCTAGTCCTAGATCTTTGGAATAGGTGGTGAGAATAACTTTCCAAAGCTACAAAATCAACAATAGAGCCTTGAGTTAGGGAGTGAAATCCAGTTGCTATATCACTGTCTTTGGGAAGCCCTTATAACACAAGGGTCAATCACGAGGTCACATTGGGACTGGCAGAGTAATCACCCTACTTTGTTATTCTTGGTGTAGTGGTTGCACATATTATGAATAGTGTCAAAAGGAACTTGGGGATTGCTTGGGAGATATTCCCCAAGGGGATTTCATGCTTAGCTACCATGCCCTTGTGTGTAAACTGGACCGTCGACTATCCCCCCACTGTTTTGGTATAGAATTTGGTACCATAAAGGTCATAATATTTTATACTTCCTACCTAAGGTGAAAATAGAGGTAGAGTTTGCTATACCTAGGATTGACGTTAGTCAAACTCGCTCAGACTCCTTGGAGGGTTTCCCACTTCTTAGTGAGGTCACTTGCACTAGGGTTTAATTTCGTTAAGTAGGTCACCAATGTAACTTTCCCACCCACCGTGACCCATCCCCTTCATGCATCGACGTTGTGATGTTGGATTTCATCACCAACTAGCGCTTCTTTGTGCGAAGGTTTGTTTGCATGGTTTGCTCCTTAGATTCTTAGTGAGTGATTTTTAGATAAGTGATTTTTGTTTTTGTGGTAGTTGGCCTTGGGCTTTTCATTTTTATTTTTTCATAGTCATCACGACTAACGATGATGACCTTCAACAATTCCATAGGATGCAAGGATTACCTCCTAAAGATTATAAACCCTTGCCTCATGATTCACTAAAAGGCCCCTCTAATGAAAGGGTTGTTGACGAAGAAAATTATTCAGAAACTAGAAGTGTAGCCACTCCATTGCTCTCACGTTCTAAGGCATCAATAGTATTTTATCAGGAAGGTTTCAACCCTCCTACAAACCCACCTTTCACAAATCCTTTGGATCCACTTTTAGTGAGAGTTAATTCTTTAGGCAAGATTATACCTGAGGATTATCCTATATTACCTTCCACACCTTTTGAGGAGGTAAATATGGCATCAGGAAAATCTCACAGTAGTGATGGATTTGTAACCCCTATTAGAATACATGACACCATGGATCCTACACCTGTATGGAAAACACCCTCTGGACACAATATTTTTGAACGATTAGGACTAAATCCGACCCAATTCTTTTCTCCATCACATGTGTCCACACTCATTATTTCTCCTATTTTGCAACCGCTTCCTTCTCCTCCTCCCGTGGAAGGGACAACCATGTCCCACATTACCTCCCTATTTAGTCAAATGAATGTAACTCAAACAACTCAATTACCACTGAATTATAATTCTTTAGCAAACTGTTTGAGTCTAATTTCATCTGGTCTAGTTGGTAATATTACGATAGTTTTTCCAACTGTATCACCTATTCCACACCACTCTAAGGGGAAATATCTTGCTGGTCCATATTCAGCGAGGGTTCACACTCTGGTTGGGGGGTAACCTTCAATCAACAATAATATTCTAGGAATCTACCAATCAATTGGAGTTCAACCTCCGGTTGACCAATGCAACAGGGGTCAATATCCCGTCGGGGGGCAACCTATGGCCCATGTTTTTTTTGGGGGGGAATCAAAATCTAGCTGTGGGGAAACTTGTAGTTGGTGGGTACCCTGGGGCAGGTCCATATTCAGTTGTAGGGATACCTATGGCTAGTGGGTAACTTGGGGAAAATCATTACCCAGTTGGAGAGAAACCTTTGGCTAGAGGGTATCTTGGGACTAGTGAATACCTGGCTGAGGGGAAACCATCAGTCAATGGAAAACATCCAGTTGCAGAGAGACCATTTATGGTAGGTCAAATTCCTATTGGTGGTTCTACAATTGTACCAAGACCCTATGATCATTTAGAAACTACTAGTCTTAACCTCATACATCCATATCCAGGAACTTCTCATTCATTGTGGACTCAAAACATTCCTCAAAAACAATATTTTTAGATTGGACCATCTCAACCTGTACCCAACTTACCACAACAACAACTCCAACCACAACCTTACATGGGAGGCCCATTCCAACCTAGTCATGGCCCTATTGGGATGCCAACATCTCATCCATATTATCACAACCCACTGATCAACCATCAACTTCCATTCTTGGCTACCTTAGATTTACCAAATTTATCGAGGTTGGCCAATGACCCTATTCACCATGCACCTTTTTTGCCTCCCATTCCTGGATATTCCCAAATTTGATGGAAACTCTGGAGAAGATCCAAATACCCACATTATGACTTATCATATTTGGTGTTCTTCCAACTCCTTGATGGATGAGCCCATTAGATTTTTTATTTTCCAGAAAACTCTTACAGGTTCAACGACCAAGTGGTACGTTGATGTTCCTCCTCAGTATCACAATGATTTTAATTCCCTTGCCATGAATTTTCTCACCCATTTCCAATTACCAATTTGATATAAGACGGGTATCGAAATTTTAACCTTACTGCGTTAATATACATCCACCCACATCTTTGATCATATACATAAGTGGAGGAGATGTAGATGATTGATTAAAGCTCATATTATTGATCAATTATTGCCTGAGTAGTTCACTAAATCGTTGTGTTGACGGGCAAAAATGAACGCTCACCAACTAGAAGAGTGGATCCGGTCCGGGGTTGTCTAAATAATCCGAGCCGTTTGGGATAACCCACCCTGACGGGTTTAGCGGCTCCGTTGGCCAATTTAAGTCCTAGAAAAACAAAAGAAACCTACTCTAAATGAACTAATCTAATTAAAACAAACTAATAAACAAATCTGAACTATTAATATATACAATTTACTATCTAACACTATAATAATTCTATGAAATTTAACATTCAACTATCAACAAAATTAAATCTTAATCACAAATGTACAATATTTACAAATTACAGATTTAAATGAAAACCTGAAAAAATCATTTGTACATTGTCCTAAGACAACGAAATTGTTTTTTGATTTTTATAATTTTATGAGAAAGAAATTGAATAAAAACTATCTAAGCTAATCAACTAAATATTAATTCTAACTAAGAATCTAAACTATACATATATCTATCTAAAATACTTGTATTATACTAACGAATTAATTATCAAATAACAAATAACAAACTGACCTGAAGTAACGCTTCAGGTTTGTCCTGTATGCAGAAGTTGATTCAGCTGTTTGGTGGGAGGAAACCCGCACCAGATTCTCCACGAGATTCTCGTAAACTGGAAGCTACTGTGCTCTTCAAATATAATTGCAGGACAAACAAGACATAAAAAATTACAACAATCTTATGATTTACAAATCATCACAGTTAGATAAATTTGCGTGCAAAGATCTGTACAAAATGATTCATTTAACAAAAAAGGTAAACTTGTAATTCATTAAACTGAAGCAGAATAATTGTTGTATATTTAAATAAGAGAGATCATATATGGACAACATATAAACCAAGTCACATCAGCTTGCAATGAATCATGATAGCTAAAGTAGTCTATAATCGACTGCAAAATGATATGAATAAAATCTGAAACAAAAGTTTGATATATTGAAAGCGAAAGCTGTTACAAGACATCAACTTTCATCCCAGTCTGTATCATAAATCCATAGTCTATTTCTCCCACAGTGATGATGATGATTATTACAAAAAATTGACAAGTATTTAAAGACCTCCCACAGGGTAAAAAATCCTTGTGGGAATTGTCAAAAACAGTTTACAAAAAATCTGGGGATAAGATCCTAAATCTCTATTCCTGCCTAAAACTAACAATCTATAACAAAACTGTATCAAAAAAACATCTCTCAAACTGCCACAGCATGCCAATTGGTCATTGAAATTCGTATGCACCTGAAAGTGGACAAGAATAGACAAATTTAGAGGATATTCTATTGATAAAATTAACAAAAAATCTATTTTTTATGACTAGACAACAGAATCAAACGATTCTGTAGCTGGTCTAATTTGAGCATAGAATCGTTTTAAAATCAATCCAAAACTTAACAGAATTATATTTGACTTATTCAACCAAATCTTTAATTACTAATTCCAAACAGAGTGAATCATTCAGGCAATATCAAACCAAAACTTGTATGTGAATTGAAACAAATGAAATCGTATCAATCCAAATCATAGCTGTGTCTGATAAATAAATCTCTTGTACATATCGAATGCAATCAAATTCTAACATTGAAACAAAATAGAATCATTTCTTAAATATGTATTCGAACAGAACTAAATGGAAACAAAACCCAATCGACTATATTAATTCAAACGTACATAACTGTTTCAAAGAACACCAAACAGAATCACAAACAACCCAATCGCTTATACTAATCTGAGCACAATAGAATCGCATAACCAAATTATAGCTATATTTTAATTTTAGAAAAACAAATCTACTGTACATGATCCACAAAAAAATCGTTTTTGATGATCCGAATATAACAGAATCATTGTGTATCTATTAAAACGAACAGAGATAATTGAAAACAACTCCAATCAGTTACATTAGTTCAAACCAATTTATAAAACAAAATCAATATTGAAATACATTCTCGGGCAGTAAGAAAATGCTTCTTCTGAGAGACTGCTTGATTTTCTAAGGATTGATCAAGGGTTCAAGAGTGTGAGAGGCTGGATGGGTGAGAGGGGTTCTGAGGCATAGGCCTGGAGAATTCATAGACGTTTCAACAAATGCACACAGACCCAAAATGTACCTTTTAGCCACGGAGAAGATCTGAAACTTGACCTCTAAAACACGAGCTATAACTCTATAATAAACCAATTTATGAGGAAATCGCTTGTGTTGAAGGTAAAGGGGATAATTTCGGTTCTTGGTTTTCAAGGGTTTGATCTGATTCCAAACCGTTTGCCCAGAATCGCTCACGCAAAAATGTGTCTCTGGGGACAATTATGGGGGCAGTCTTAAGCAGTCTTCTCTGGCAATAATGAAACCAAAACTGACTCTGAACACCATGGGGGTTAAATTCGCCCTACAGGAGCCAGGAGAGAACACACAGTGAGCAGGGTGAATGGTGAGGGTTTGGACAAGGTATATGCAGGACCCAAAACTCAGAGATTTCCCTAAAAATCAACAGAGGTAACCCGGTAAGGAGGCAGGCATTAATGCCAAAGTGTGCGAGGGTGGTGGAGTTAGCTCAGCCCATGAAAAACAATCATTTCCAAAGTACAACCGACAACGCATATAACGTTCAAACCACTATGCATATATTAAAAACCATGCCATTCAATAATTAATGAAACCTATGGTAAGTCGACCCAAAAATTGTATAAGCATAGCGTTTGCATAGTTTTTAAAATCAAAACAATAATTAGAAATCAACACCAAGGGTTCGATCATATCAAATATGCGTTGGGTGGTATGATTGCACCAAGGGTCTAATCCATAATGTTAATGAGTTTTCATGAAATCAATGTGTAAAAGAAATCAATGAAAGAACATAGAAATCAAACCACCAGTGCATCACAAACTTGATCATAAGAATATCATCACAGTCTTGTAAAAATGAAGTCATCTTAACAATTAAAAAATGCCAAGTGAGTAAGGATCTTGGAGTCTTTCCAACTGTGTGACTATAATCAAATTGGAAATGCAATGAACACATAGACCAGAGTGCTGTAATAATCCAGTGACAATTTTTATTGGACTTTGAAATCAGAGTTTTCACGCTTGCAGTCGTGAAAACAAGAACAAAGGTAGGTGTGCAAATGCGTGAAATAATAGTGTTGTTTTATTCAAAGATTGCGACGAAAATCAAGGGTTGCAAAACACTGGCGTGGGAAGCTTATAAGGACAGGATAAAAAAGTGAATTGGCTGCCAACACGTTGTTACCATCCATTTCTCGTGATGTTGCCATGGGTGGTGTAGTCCTTGAAGAGTACAAAATTAGTCATGCCCAATACTTATATGTAGTTTATTCTTAGACCAGAACTTTGTACGATTTGATTCCTAATGCACTGCATTTGTCAACTAATCCTATAGGTCTCGCTCAAGATTCCCATGCTGATGGAATTGTTGGATCAATAAAAAAGCATTATGCTACTAGAAAGCAGGGTTCACAACCATCACAATCATCTAACCACACGTCTTCACAAACTAACACTAATTCCAAATCTACTCCTACTCCTACCAAATCCTTCGAAGTCAATGTGGTACAATCTGAGTCATCCCAATCTTCTAGAGGAAAGAAAAAGAATAAAGGAAAATCCANAAATATCCTTGTCTTATCTATGGAGGTTATCATTACACGCAGGATTGTCCCCATCGTGATGTTGTAAGTGAGATCATTAAAGGGGATTCCCAACCCATTTTTTCGATCAATCCTGTCCTAGCTCGGAAACAAAAAATGATTACCCAAAACCCTACCCCTCCTCATGGGAGTAATGCAGATCATACTCATCAAGGGGATGCTTCATACAGTAACCATGTATTCATGATGAAGATCATTGATTTGACTACTAGAACCAAAGACTATGATCTTGTTCTAGATCACTCTAGGGATTTTGATCCCAAGACCTCCACACCATCCACATCATCTATCTATCCTTCATATTCTGGCTCTCTTCAGATTGAGAAGCATAATCTTGACTCAATGTTGCACCCTCCCAAGGGTACAATTTGTAAGTAAACTTTTAATCTCAGTGTTTGTGCCGCACAAAGTTACAATATTGTGGAGGACTTGGTATAGGAACCTTGCACAATGTCGACCCTTGAAGTTCTGCAAAACTTTCCTAGCCAACATAGAACATTGTTGTATGCTATAGGAGGCATATATTAGGATACATCTAATGTTATAAGGTTTAATATGGAAGATTTTAAATCAATAATCTCCCATCAACTTGCGTTCCAAATTCAATCTGTAGTTTGTGGGAAACATGTCCATCACACTATTTTGGATGAAGGAGCCTCTACCTGTGTCATGTCTTTGTCCTGCTAGAGAAATGTTGGTTCTCCTACTATCAACCAATCCTCCACTACCCTCAAGGAATTTGATGGGTGTGGGTTTAAACCCTATGGTA